>JARBWK010000008.1:50403943-50509078 GCA_030556195.1 Anolis apletophallus
CTCTCCTGCCTTGATCAAACCCCACTTCAGTGCTTTCCCCCTCCCAATGTGTGTTCCCTCAGTGTTAAAGTGCACGAAATAAACTATACTTGCCGATGTTTTGCAGACCCTGACTCGCGTCTCGCCTTCCCACGTCACCAATCGAGTTGCGTCGGCTCTTTGGCGATCGGACCTGACGTCGCCTCCGACTCCTCTGCGCGCTTATGCCAGTTTGCTAGCCCTCTTTGGCTGGGCACCTCTTTGGCTGGGCACTTATACTAGCCGGCTCTCCAGAGGCCGCTTCCCAGCCAGCCTCTCCCTTCAGGCTTTGTTTTCACCCTCAACGTTAGTTGCAGTCTCTCTTGGGTCACCGGCGTTCGTTTGGGGCAAGTCAGGCGGCCGGCTCAGTGCAAAAATCGGTCAAAAACAAGCGGGGCGCCCCTTACCAGCCCTCCTGAATTGCCTCACCTTACTAGCCGGAGAGCAAGCGCTGTCATCAACGGAGATCACGTTCGTTTTCCCTCAACACAGACCCGCCTAAATGCTAATTTGCCATCACGCCGGGTCACCAAATGAAGCAGAACCGAGAGTTCTAGAACTCCAAGTACCAGTTAACCTTACCAACGCTGCCCGAACGTGTGGATACTTGGATGAGGGAAAACACGTGACAACTGTGAAGTAGGGTGAAAAACAAAAAGGTTTATTTGCTATCACCAGCTGGTGGGTGTTCGCCAGCAGAACACAGCTGCAGGTAGGGGCAAAAGACCCCGATACATCTCATACAAAGATATTTATACCTCAATGGAGTCCATCCAGTTAAACCCACCCCTTCTTTATGGTTAAAACAATCATAATTGGCTGGTGATTACTGTTGTTACATGGCATTTCATTAATCCAATAAACACTGCACAAATCATTTACATCATTTCTCTGTCATCACTAAATGTGAGAACAATAGCCATCTATAAGGTAATTCTTTTCTCACAGTGCAAGCTATCAATATTGAGCCTCTATGTACTTTTACTTGCAACATTAGTTCCGGCTGCCAGCAGAGAAGGTCGGCCTTTTGCCATGCGCAATGGTGTTTTCCATTCACATTAAGAATCCCATTTACTTTCATAGCTCAAACTGCACTGTTGCCTGATTGATTCCAGACACCAAAACCCTCTTTTTCAGAGTTGACGCGCAAGTAGCATCACTCTCTGACTGTACTTTTTATGCTCGGAAAAGTACCAAACCTGCTTCAATACAGACCAAAATCCCTCAAACACAGGAGAAATCCAGAGAAGAAACAATCCGGAATAGCTAATCACCTCTCAACAAGGAATTTCTCCAGTCAGTATGATGCTCGCCCACATCATAAGGCACACAAGTGTACTGAATTGATAAGAGAAATAAGGAGTTTAATAAAGACCGGTTGTGTGTGTGTGTGTGTGTGTGTGTGTGTGTGTGTGGCTAGGGCTTGTTGCTGCGATTAAACAGATTTTGCTCCATATTGTGTGCACTTCTTGCTTCACAGTCAAAAAGCCAATTCTGAACCATCAGCCTTTCACATTGCTAATATTGTTTCCAGTCTTCAGGAATACACAGGAGGGGAATTAAAAAGAAACATGTTGAAGACTCAACAGACAAACTAGACAATGGTGATGGAGTGGACAATACCTTGTGCCTTTTTGTATTGTTATATAAAACAAAAGGCAATGAGCAGTATCACTGTGCAAAGTTTTCTTTTTTAGTTGATATATTAAACCACCTAACCACTCTGAAATCAATAGAACCAATATAGGTTAAATTCTATGAGCTGGTTAAATCATGCCTAAATTCAATTTCAACCTATGGGACTTAAATGTAAACAATGGGGTGCAAGCTAAAACAGTGGGACAGATTACAGAATTTTATGGAACACATGACGATATAGTTTGTATATAACTATATATTGTATTTACTCTTTGTCTAGTTCAGTGGAGGCAATGGGAAAATGTTTTAGCAGCTATAACAAGATGAAAAGGTAGTGATTCAGTGGCTGCTCAGATTAGTACAACTTCATTGTAATCAAAGTAAGTGAACAGACAAAACCAGGAAATATCCCATTTCTGTTAGTAAATGTAGCTCCCATGATACCTTCTAAAACAGAAATGACGCTGCATCCTCTGCTTGCCAAACAGATACAATCCATCTCCACCGCAAAGAGCTGGACAGGGGGAGTGTGTCTCTGCTCGTTCTCTTGGACATATCAGCGGCTTTCGATACCGTCGACCACAGTATCCTTCTGGGGAGACTCGCCAGGATGGGACTTGGGGGCACGGTTCTTCTGTGGCTCCGTTCCTTCCTGTAGGGCCATTCCCAGTCGGTGAAGCTGGGGGATTCCTGCTCGGACTCCTGGCCTTTGACCTGTGGGGTCCCGCAAGGTTCTATTTTATCCCCCATGCTATTCAACATCTACATGAAACCGCTGGGCGAGGTCATCCGGAGTTTAGGAGTACGGTGCCATCTCTACGCTACGCTCCACTACTCTTTTTCCACCAGATTCCAACTCCACTACTGGACTTTGCCACCAGATGGTCCAAGGATGAGGAGGAACAGGCTGAGGATCAATCCCGATAACACAGAGGTCCTCCAGGTCAGTCTGATCAGGGTATTGGGTGGCAACCTGTGCTGGACGGGGTTACACTCCCCCTGAAGTCACAGGTCCGCAGTCTGGGGGTTCTCCTGGACTCAGCGCTAACGCTTGATGCTCAGGTGTCGGCGGTGGCTGGAAGAGCCTTCGCACAGTTAAAACTTGTGCGCCAACTGCGACCATACCTCGTGAAGTCTGACTTGACTATGGCGGTCCACGCTTTGGTTACCTCTAGATTGGATTACTGCAATGCGCTCTACGTGAAGCTTCCCTTGAAGACAGCCCAGAAACTTCAGCTTGTCCAACGCTCAGCTGCCAGATTAATAACCGGGGCTGGGTACAGGGAGCGGTCGACCCCCCTGTTTAAAGAGCTCCACTGGCTGCCGTTTATTTTCCGGGCCCAATTCAAGGTGCAGGTGATTACCTATAAAGCCCTAAACGGTTTGGAACCCGCCTACCTTTGCGACCGGCTCTCCCCCCATGAATCGGCTCGAGCCCTTCGCTCCTCTGGGGAGGCCCTCCTTTCGCCGCCACCAGTTTCACAGACCCGGTTTGTGAATACTAGGGAGAAAGCTTTCTCCTCTGTGGCCCCCCGACTTTGGAACTCTCTTCCGGGAGAGATCAGGAATGCCCCTTCACTGGAAACCTTTAAGGGACAACTGAAAACCTGTTTTTTCCGCCTAGCCTTTGGAGACTAGATCTCTCAATGCTCGTTTTTATGGATTTCCTTCCCCTTTGCGACTCTTCACGTTTTGGCCCTACTCCATTTATCTCCCCCAGTTTTTAAACATTTTATATGTACATGTGGCCCGCCCTCTCGTCTTCTTTTTTAGATGCATTTGTTATAGTGTTTTGTTAGATGTATTCATTTTACTGTGTTTACTGTTTTAATTGTGTTTATTTTTTTTTATATCTGATATTTTGTGATTTGTGGTTTGGGCATGGCCCCATGTAAGCCGCTCCGAGTCACCTTATAAATAAAATGATGATGATGATGATTATCTCACTCCATTTGTGCCTCCCATGGAATGCAAACCAATGAAACTGGGTGTTACTGTGAAGTAAATGGTTTCATATTTGTTGTAATTACGTCACAGTTGTGTCATTTGTTGCCCAGCTTTTTTCTGGATGTTTTAAAAATGAAGTGACTACATACTGGGTCGTTGCGAGTTTTCTGGGCTATATGTAGCCCAGAAAACACACCACAACCCAATGATTCTGGCCATGGAAGCCTTCGACAATACATTGACTACATACTGATTTTTAAGAAATGAAAATATTCACTGTAAGGGGACTTTAGCTTTTCCATATTGTAATCTGTGTAATGATGCTTCAATAACATCACAGGAGGAAGATCTTCATCAGATGAATGCTGTTTACATGCAATTGCATTGGGATGAGACTACTTAAGAAGTGTATGAATAATAACATTAAATTGGAAATCTTTCCCGTGCAGGACCTATTTAAATTAAATGGAAACACCATGAAACAGATGGGTGTTTTTCTACAAATCACATTCCCCTGAAAATTATTTTGCAGAATGAATTCCTAAGTGGGCTTTGCTTTGTTATATATACAGCTATAGAGATAATACAATTTATGCTTAAGTTACTGGGAAAAATCCATTAAAAAAAAAACAGAAACGGGACTTATTCCTTGGCTGTCTATCTTTATTATAAGAATGTCAAGGCAGAATGTGAATGGTATTTCTGTTAAGCCTTAAAAGATTTTCATCAACTGTACTTTGCTAAGGGCCATCTGGTCCCATTCATATTTTATTGAAGACCATCTGCTTTCTGCATTGTTCAGATGAGTCAACTCTTAAGGCTTAGTTATAAATAAGGTTTTCAGAACCATCAGATAAACAGTGTTCAAATGTGAATACATGCCACATAACGTAACCATATTTTTCTAGTTTAAATATTTTATTTGGATGACAGTGAATGTTAAGGATACTTGTCCTTTTATTTCTTTCAATAAATGAAAGGTGGCATTAAGTATTTGCCATCTTTTGTTGTAATCTGCCCTGAGTCCCCTGGGGGAGGCAGGGCGGAATGTAAACAAAGTATTATTTGATACACTACACAATTAGTACACAGCAAACATGATCACTATGCTGGCTTTTGTATTTTGTATTTGATCACGTTGGATCATTCCCAAGTGTCTAGGACTGTGTATCGGCAAATAATGTGTGCAGACCCAAGTAGGGTGGCTTTTTGCAGCTGACAGATAGCAATTTTGTCAGCGCCAATTGCTTTTAAGTGCAGGCCAAAGTCTTTAGGCACTGCACCGTGTGCTGATCACTGCTGAGGCCACCTTTACTGGCTTGTGTCAAAGTCGTTGTTTTTGTTATGTGATTCAGCGTTAAAATGGGCAAAGGTTTCTCCTTAACATTAAGTCTAGTTGTGTCTGACTCTGGGTGGTGGTGGTGCTCATCTCCATTTCTCAGCAGAAGAGCCAGTGTTGTTCATAGATGGCTCCAAGGCTATGTGGCCAGCATGGCCGCATGGAGCACCATTACTTTCCTGCTGAAGCGGTTCCTATTGAGCTATTCACATCTGCATGTTTTCGAACTGCTAGATTGGCAGAAGCTGGGGCTAACAGTGGGAGCTCACCCCACTCCCTGGATTCGAATCACCAAACTTTTGGTTAGCAAGTTCAGCAGCTCAGCAGTTTAACCTGCTGCACCATTGGAGACTTCTGATTCAGCATTATTTCCCAATAAAATTAGGATTGTTCAACAAGCTGCAAAATCCATTAGCTTTCCCCTTCATATTAATTCCACTTGATTGGATGACAGTTCTAGCCTTTTGGTTGGTTGTACCAGAATCCTACTATTGGCTTGGCTCTGATATATTTTTAAGGATCACATTATATTTATATAATCAGGAAGTCTGGAAAACATTATTTCACATAATTCATTTATACGTCAACAATTCCATGGAATGAAAGAGGAGGCTGAAACCTTATGCTGATCTCCAGAAACCTTATGCAGTCCTTTAATCATAAAGGTTAAAAACTTGAAAGCATCTCTGAAAGCTGACTTTTCCAACTGATTATCACTTTCCCTAATTTCTCCTTTGCTTCGATGGAATAATCTAATTACTGAGAGCACTGAGAATGGATCTTTTAGTAGTTCTGTGCATTTAGCCAATGTAGCTTAGCAGCTTAAAAACCTGAACTGCAAATAAGGAAGCCCGGTTTCGAAGGTGACCTCTGAACTGACTAAGTGGCCTTAGGCAAGCCATCTGCCCCTGAAAATGTTTTAATGGTGTTCTGAGCAAAGCACAGGCTTTGTTACGATGGCTCAGGTGTTAAGCAGTATGCTACAGAGAAGGCATGCTGGGTCCTAATTTTTGTTTCCTCTTTCAATTTTCTGAGACATGACTTGGAGTTGCATTATGTAGTATCTTAGTATATAGAATCAGCTCTCCACACACACTTGTATTGAGAGACAACCACATTTGTAAAGGTACTTTATTGCGTGAGAGAACATTGCTGTAAAATTTCTATGTTCTCTAGCCTGACTCCATGTCACTTTATGTGGTTCTCCAGATCCTGGATTACAACTCTTGTATTCCTCATCATTAGACATCATAATTACAGCTAATAACAATAACAACAACACTGATGCTCATATGATTCATTGGAATTTGTGCCACAAATACCACCTGCCTGTGACAAAAAAAACCTGGTGGGACCACAACCCTAAAAAAGTTACAGAAAATGAACTACTCTGGGATTTCCGAATTCAAACTGACAAGAGTTTTGGAGCACAATACTCCTGACCTCATGATCATGTTAAAAAACCATGTATGGATCGCCGATGTTGCAATCTCAGGCAACAACAGGATCAAAAAGAAGCAACTGGAAAAGCTGACATAAAAAAGGATTTAAAGATTGAACTGCAAAGACTTTGGCACAAGCCAGTAAAAGTGGTCCAAGTGGTTATCGGCACACTGGGTGCAGTGCCTAAAGACCTTGGCCTGCACTTAAACACAATCAGCGCTGACAAATTACCATCTGTCAGTTGCAAAAGGCCACCCTACTGGGATCTGCACGCATCATTTGCCAATACATCACACAGTCCTAGATACTTAGGAAGTGTCCGACGTGTGATCCAATACAACAGCCAACATAGTGATCTTGTTTGCTGTGTACCAATCTTGTTGTGTTTCTAATAATAATAACAATAATAATACACTTTATTTATATTCCGCTTTATCTCTCCAAAGGGACTCAGAGCAGATTACAGTACACATATAAGGCAAACATTCAATGCCTTTTACACGACGAACAACAACATACAATAGACAGGTAGGGTAAAGGCCTTCACCTTTTTTCATCTTTGATGTCTGGAGGCAATGCTCAACCACAGCCATGGGG
Organism: Anolis apletophallus; assembly: GCA_030556195.1. Lineage (NCBI taxonomy): Eukaryota > Metazoa > Chordata > Lepidosauria > Squamata > Anolidae > Anolis > Anolis apletophallus. Next base: position 50,410,926 of record JARBWK010000008.1, read on the forward strand.
AGGTGCTCTTGTTCCATTTTCCATGCTGAAGGAGCCTGCTGTCCATAGGCATCTCCAATGTTTTTGCCAGTATGTCTGGCACCTTCCTGCTGAGGCGGTACCTACTCGCATTGCATGCTTCCGAACTGCTAGGTGGGCAGAAGCTAGAACTGACAGTCGGGAGCACACACTGACACACAGCTTCAAACTGCTAACCATCCAGTCAGCAGCTTTTCCTGCATCTAGAGCAGCGGTTCTCAACTTTCCTAATGGTGCAAGCCCTTAATACAGTTCCTCATGTTTTTGTGATCCCCAACCATAAAATTATTTTTGTTGCTACTTCATAACTGTAATTTTGCTACTGTTATGAATCATAATGTAAATATATCATATGCAGGATGTATTTTCATTCACTGGACCAAATTTGGCACAAATACCCAATATGTCCAAATTTGAATACCAGAGGGTTAGCAGTGGAGCATCTGAACTCCACCAGCGATGGAATTGAACCGAAGTTGGCACACAAAACTCCCATGACCAAGAAAAAATACTGGAGGGGTATGGTGGGCATTGACCTTGAGTTTTGGAGTTGTAGTTCACCTACATCCAGGGAGTACTCTGGGCTCAAACAATGATAGATCTGAAGCAAACTTGGCACGGATACTCAATATGCCCAAATGTGAACACTGGTTGAGTTTGGGGGAAATAGACCTTGACATTTGGGAGTTGTAGTTGCTGGGATTTATAGTTCACCTACAATCAAAGAGCATTCTAAACCCCATCAACGATAGAATTGGACCAACACAGAACCCCCATGACCATCAGAAAATATTGTGTTTTCTGATGATCTTTGGCAACCCCTCTGATACTCCCCCCACCCAGGGTGATTGAACCCCCACCAGCTCTTGGGTTGTAATAAAGATGGGACAGAGTCAAGGCTGACCCCATCTTGATTGAGAAAAATAATTCTATAAAATTATTTATTTAGGCTGAAATAAATAATGCTATAATGTAGTGTTACATTTTATAATTTAAAATAATTGTTTAAAATGATTCTGCTGTGCTTGCACCAATATATTGTATTATGTTATAGTATAATAATTGTAATGTAATAATAATAATAATAGTATGATTACAGCTCTTGATGGGAGTTGTAATAAAGTAACATCTGGAAGGCTGCACTTTGTTGTGTTTAGTCAGGATAGTGAGGTTAGAATTGAGATACAAGGCTTGTGAATATGATGTCTAACTTTAAAATGTCCTTAACCTTCCTCCAACATGTGCCATTACCCCCAGTCCACATGGCAGATAATCAAAAGTGATGGGAGTTGTCGTTCAGTAACATCTGGGGATCCAAACTGGATGAAAACTAAAGAGAACCAGCCATTAAAGTTATAGTTGGCCCCCTGTATCCACTGATTCTCCATCCATTGATTCAATAGACCTTTGAAGGCAACCATAGGACTGATGTGGCCCTTCCTGAAAATGTGTTTGACACCCCTAATCTTGAGATTAGATAGATAGGAAAAAGGGGAAGCATTTTCTGTTTGTCAGATGTAAAGCCACATTCTGGAGTGAATGCAAATATGAATGCCATGGGCTTCTACTTGGAAGGCATAATCAGACAGAAATATGATTTTAAAATGTAATATTTATTAATGTGTATCTAGTTTGGTTACAGATATAACACACACCGTATTTCACACTTTAAGATGAGCCAGAATGTTTACAAGTGGACAGTGTATAAAATGAAAAACATACCCAAGAAAACTGGAAGACAAGAATGTTGCAGTTATTAAAACAACGGTTCCACAATGTGGCAGTCATGGAAGTGTAACATTAATGGTAAGATACAATTCATTTGCAGGTTCAGGCCAATCAAAGTTTCCAATAAATATCAACTTATTGTGCGATTTTCATTTGAGTAATTACAGATTCATAGCAATAGTAAATTCAGTTTGCACATACTATATAAAAGCAGAAAACCAACATATGAAAGGATCTGCTTAGATTCTGAAAGGGCGGGAATGTTGAATCTGCAAAGCTGGGATTCTCACAAATCCATTACAAGAGTTTTAAGTGAAATAAGATTCCTTACCATTGTTAAACAGAAAAAAATATAGGGTTAAAAGATCATTAAATATAGCAACTACTTAAAGAAAGCGGGGGTGGGGGCATCACTGTATTGTTTTTTGAATTGGGAAATGGAAAAAAACAGCTTCTCTATGAAAAGGGAGGGGATGTACATTAGCATGGTTGGTGATCAAGTGGGAGATATAAAACTAGTTTACTTTTCAATTAAAATGGCCTTCTAGAAAAAAGTGCATCTTCACAGTACTGTAGGGTTAATTTATTCCACTCAAAGAAAAGACTGAGGAAAAGATGCACACAGGCCCATCAAGACAATTTTACTTGGGCTACATTAATTTTCCATATTTGCATAATTTAGGGAAAGAAAGAACTTTGACAAAAGGAAAGGCAGGGAACTACTACATGCTATATCAAATATGGGGGAAATCCCGGATAGTACAGGAAAATATTATGACCCATATAGTGAAAATGGTATTCAAATGGTAACTGAGACAAAATGGATATGTTCAATTTCTCAAAATGTGCAGTTTTAGTTTTAAATGAAAATTATTGGGTTTTGGTTGTTGTTATTTTGGTACGGGTTGAGTATCCCTTAAACAAAAAGCTTGAGAGCAGAAGTGTTTTGGGTCTTGAATGCTTTCAGATTTTGGAAAAACTATATATGTACATAATGAAATATTCTGGAGAAGGGACCCAAATCTAAACACGAAATTTATTCATGTTCCATATACACCTCATGAACACAACCTTTAGGTTAATTCATAGTATTTGAAATAGTTTTGTTTCTGAAACAAAATCTGTGTACACAGGAACATTACTGAACAAAGGTGTCACCATCTTAGGCACCATGAGGCCAGTTGAGGATTTCAGAGAATTTTGAATTTCTGAATTCTGCATAAGAGTTGGTTAATCTGTATTTCTGAATACTGTAAAGGTAAAAGTTTTCCCTTGACGTAAAGTCTAGTTGGGTCCAACTCTGGGTAGTGGTGGTCATCTCAATTTCTAAGCCGAAGAGCCAGAGTTGTCCATAGACACCTCCAAGGTCATGTGGCTGGCATGACTGCATGAAGCACCGTTACCTTCCTGCCGGAGTGGTACCTATTGATCTACTCACATTTGCATGTTTTTGAACTGCTAGGTTGGCAGAAGTTAGGGCTAACAGTGGGAGCTCACCCTGCTTCCTGGATTCAAACCGACCTTTCAGTCAGCAAGTTCAGCAGCTCACCAGCTTAACTCACATCACCACTGAGGACTCCTCTAAATAGTGTAGACCACCTTAAAAATTCTCTTGAAGGACTAATAGAATGTATTTAATTATGTTAATTCAATGACTTAAGGATTGCTTCCCCATGCTGAATAATAGCAAAAGGAGTAATCTTAGTGATATTAACTATCATAAATGAGATTCTCTTTGTAGTTTATACATTCAAGCTGAATTGTTTGTAGACATCCCCATCAAGGCAGGTATGGAGGTCCATTGGTGTATAATATTCCCTATTAACAAGAGATGCTTCATTCACATTAAAGGAGGGGATGCTCTGTGTGCATATCCCCTACATGGAAGGTACATACATGGCTTTTGATATGTCTGACAAATTATTCACAAGGAAATAAGAATGTGAGTTCCCATAACGAGAAGTCCATTTCCTTTTATTTTAAATTATCTCAGAGAAAGCTTTCTGCTTTCAAGAGCCAAGATTTTCCCAACTTCAGAAAAACGCAAACAGAACTCCAATATTATTCCTCAAAACCTCATTTTTGACATCAGAATCGGGGGTTTTAATTTTTTTTATAAATACTGTATTTCTGAAACACTTGTTCTCATTGCATAGAATGATAACAGGATGCATTTCATTTCTATGGCTTGGAAAGGATGCAATGAGGAGTGCAGCTGTACAGAAAATTATAGGATACATGGTAAAACAACATCCGTGAGCTGACTTCTACTAAAAATGCACATATCCTTGAACAATGTAGAATTATATTAACTACTTAGTAGATCTTCAGGTCAGTTGCAACTGTTCATCTAAAACAAACAGTAAATAATTGCTCAAATGTTACAAATATAGCTGTCAAAATGTCTAGAAATGTATGTGTAGAGAAATATCAAAGATTTTTTTTATATCTTTCCCCAGGATATCAAGACTTAATTTACAAATTCCAAAAGTTCTTTCAGATTGCAGCCAGTGGTATCAATACATAAAATAACTCTGAAGCCTTGAATGGAATGAAGTTGATATTTCCATCACTAGTTTTGTTTCTCTTGTATTATTCCTTAAGTCAGACTATTTGGTGTCAGCAAAAGAACTAGTAGTTTTATCAGTGCAGCTATTCAAATACCGGACACAACCTTAAAGTGCTTTGCAGCAAAATCAAATATGAATCCTTAGCAGCTGCCAAAATGTTTCATTTTTCATTTTCTGGCATGTAAATTGCAGCCTTGAAGCTGTCACAGACTATCTTATGCGGTACTAGGAGTTTAAAATTTGAACATTAAAACAGTACATAACTTCAACTGGATCAGACAAATTCTGTGATTGAATTCCAAGTGATATACATACATCTTTTAAATACTCCAAAATATTGGAAGACCAGAATGCCTAATATTCGAAGTCTGCACCTATACCAGTTGCTCTTAGTTAGGTGTGCCAATAGTTTTCTTGACTCTGGAGAATAGGTTGTAGAATTATTTCAAAAAGATCCAAACTTGTGTGAAAGAGACCTTAATTCATTTTAGACAATTAAGAGTCTCTCCCATTTCTTTGAAAACTAATCGACATCCTGTTGAGCAATTATGAATGCATGAATTAGATTTACTTATTCATAACTGTTCAGCGTTCATGTTTATGACTGTAGTACTACTGCCACAATTACTACCTCAAGCCCACCAAGCTATGGGGATTGAGGAGTTGCAAGATGTCATTTCCAGCCCTCTTAACTGCAATCTGTGGTGAGATAACCAGAAGGGCCTCTGCCCGAATGTTTGTCTGCAGATTGCTGGTGGAAGGAGGCTGAAGCGCTTGCCCGCTTTGCCCTGATCACCAGCACAACAAACTGCCATCTGGCACCCTCCTAAACTAATGAGAGCTATTGCAATAGTTTTTGATAGCCAATTAATTTTAGCAATAGAAGTGGTGCAATCCCAGATGGGTTTTAGGATCGAATGTGGCCCCTTTATCTCAGGAAGCTTCCTATTCCTGGTATAAATGGTTGAACCAGAGCCTTATGTCAACGTGAGAAGGATCAGTCCACACGAAGATATGATATATTCAATACTGGACGTAACGCCTATAAAAAACAAACAGATATGACAGGTCCCTTTTTGGAGGGGGACACTGCACAAATACGGCACTTTGACAACACTTTAAGTTCCATGGATCTATCCTATGGCATCCTGGGATTTGCAGTTTTGCAAAGCATTTAAAATTCTGTCTCACAAAATTGTCGTATCTTCTCAAACTAAAATCCCAGGATATTATAGGATGCAGTTAAAGTGCTATAATTGTGTAGCATGAAAAGCCACCTATGACCATTTCATTTTGCACCAGTTCCCCATACTAGAAAATGCCAGCAAATAATGACAATAGCATTGTGAATTGCTATCAAGTTGGCTTTGACTTAAGGTGACTTTATGAATGGCAGACTTCCAAGACAGGGGTGCCTACTCATAGAAATTGGTCCAGATAAGTCTTTGACAAAAACAAACATTTTTTAAAAACAACCTATAGATCAGTTTCCTTTTAGAATTGTGGAGACTAGCTTACATCCCATGAATTCAATTGAGTAATGCATGTATTATGATAAGTTCTTTGCTCATGACAATGAATGCACTCTTGTTAAAAGCTATATTAAATATTAAAACTTGTATTTGGACTGTACATTGTATAAAGCAGTGAAAGACAGCTGAAAACTATTATATCCAAGGAGAATAGCCAGCCAATCAGTAGTTTTTGAAGACATAAGGCAACATTAAATAATTAGTCTGGAGCATAAGCATGGAAATTATTTATGCCAGAAAACAGGTATTATTCAGTAAAACTGACACAAAAAGAGACATTATTCTACAAAGAAACACAATGATCATCATCTTCAAGAAGAGCTAGTCCCAAAGAAAAATACAAGACATACCAATTAGAGCAAAACGACAACAAAAGAGCACTGAGTTGTATCATCTAACAGAGACTGATCAAAAGTGGGATATTGCTGAGATGTTGAACTTGGTAGATGAGTACAAAGGGGAAGAGTAAAAAAGGATTACAAAGAAAAACCAATACTGGAAATTTCATCTGTACCTATGGAAATCTCTATGGAAAGAAGCAGAGGCTTTGCAGCAGACATTCAATGAATGGCATAGGTACACCTTGATTCAAAACCACTCTTTTCCCCACAAAGTGCCAGTTTGCCCTGCACTGCTCATTCTGGAAAGTTCAAACTTCACTTGCTCTTTTATTTGATAACAGGAATAAAATGGTAAGGTTTTCCCCCTTGAGAATTTAAGGAGGCCTGCGGCTGTATGATAGGCATGATATAATTGGAATTTGCGATCTTATAAATATGGCCTGAAATCTGGCAAGTGGTGTCAAAGAAAACCTTTCAAACAGAGTTTGTGAAGCATTGATGTAATATTAACTGGGCCCAGTATTTACAGGGTCTTCGCAAGAACTGCCGAAGCAGAGATAAATTAGAGATTTCGCAAAATTATTCAATTTTTAAAGGATACATTTCACTGTTGACTGGATGTGCATCCATAAACAAGTTACCTAAAATATTTCTAGAAGTAGCTAGCTGCTGTATTTTGTACAATGGCGTGTGCATGCTATCTACAGTGAGAGATGCCTTCCTCATGCACTTTATCTGTAATCGTAACCACTGTGAGCTAAAGAACCCCTGCTATTATAGCACAAAGGGGGAAAATACTTGCCTGCCTCCAGTTTTCCCAGCACATTCATCAGTAAAAATAGCTTCAATTCATGCAGCTGAGATACCTGCATGGAGATCCTTCTTCTGCTGAAGTATTTGGAACAGTTCACATATGAAGGATCTCCATATTAATGCTGAAATCAATAAATTTTGCTTCCATACACAGCACTGGAATTGAGTACAAGAAATGCTACTATGCAAGACAACAAAATAATATACAGGAATCAACATTTTGCACTGTAAAAACGGCAGATCTTCTTGCCTTGATTTACCATCAGCAGATCTGAAAGCCATAGAGCAAACTTATGGAACTAATATTCCAGATCATACAGAGCACATGCTTCCTGTTCTAATAAGCATATAATATAGTAAAAGTGTGATTAAACACAAAAACAAAGACTTCCACCTCATATTCAAAGTGCTGTTTTGTCTACTTCCAATTCCTGCTTCAACATGCTGAATATGTTAATGGAATTGGGTTGCTGTGAGTTTTCCGGGCTGTATGGCCATGTTCCAGAAAATTCTCTCCTGATGTTTTGCCCATGTCTATGACAGGCAACTTCAGAGGTTGAGGGGTCTGTTGGAAATGAGTCAAGTGCGCTTTATATATCTGTGAAATGTCCAGGGTGGGAGAAAAACTCTTGTCTGCTTGTCTTTCTCCCACCCTGGACATTCCAGATATGTAAACCTCACTAGCCTAGTTTCCAAAAAACCCCTCAACCCCTGAGAATGCCTGCCATAGATGTGGGTGAAATGTCAGGAAAGAATGCTTCTGGAACATGATCATACAGCCCAGAAAACTCACAGCAACCCAGTTTATTCCAGCCATGAAAGCCTTCGACCACACATTGCTCATGGAACATTAGCACATTATAAAGGATACAGAAGAAAATACAATCATTTTAGTGCAAGACAAATTTACTTGAACACAAAACAGTTAAAGGAAGATTATATATTCCATACATTTACCTAAGGCAGATGGTTAAGCTTTTTTTATTAAAAAAAATACAATATGCTGCTCAGAAGAGGTAGAAAATACCAAAATCTTTTTTTCTAGAAAAAAACCTATTCCTTAATAGTTAGCTTCTTTGAAAATAATTTGTAAAAAGGAAGAGCCTTTCTATTGTTCAGCATAATCTTCTTTTTTGGAAACAAGTCAGGCGAGTAAAAGAAAAAAGAGCTCATTTTGCTCTAGCAAAAATAAAACCATGTTTCTTTTTATTTGGTCACTGGTATCCATCTCTTATGGTTGGGAAGACAACCTAGAAATAATTTCATTGCTTGTAACTAGACCTTGATTCTAGGTCCCCCCTCCCCCCTCCTAATGAGACTTAACTCATTTTGGTTGGATTGTGTCCTGAAAGTTTAGTCAATACCCCATATTATGCAACGTCCACTATGCAAGCCCTGTTGAAATCTGCAATGCTTTGGCTTCCATTCCTTTCAACAAGACATAAGGGAAGTTTCCAAATGACTGTGCCCTTTTGCGTAAGGCAGTATACCCATCAATGCTACCACCACTTAATACTATTTCTCAGGATATGTTATCGAATGGAATAAACCTATGGTTACTAAATTGCCCTTTAGAAAACATCAAAAATGATTCCAGCATTAAGATGCAATCTTAGGCAAGAGACTAAATAAATAAATACACTCATTCCATCTTTGGTAACTTACTAACTCACTGTTTCTCAAACTGTGCTCCTCCAGGTCTTTTGGACTTCAGCTCCCAGAAATCCCAGCCAGCTTATCAGCTGTTAGGAATTATAGGAGCTGAAGTCCAAAACATCTGGAGAAGCACAGTTTGAGAAACTCTGTGCTAACTTATTGGAAGAAATCAGTGGATTTATTCAATTTCCACAATGTAGCTCAAGGCTGCTGACCAATTCTTTCAAACAACTGGGTAAGGCAATGAATCTGAGCTTTCATTATCCTTTGGGGGAAAACAAATAGTGTTAGTTTCTCTATCACCCCCTTAGAAAACACATTCAACCATCGCTTATTAAACAGTATATGTAAAGAAAATTAGCATCTTTGTACATTCAAACAGATTTGTGGTTACTATCAAAATAGCTATAGAAGAAATGGAATGAAGTAAAGGTGCATGTCAAAAATCCTAATCAAGCAGGAATCTAGAAGATCCAAGGTGATAAGCAGCATTTCCTTTTTCATAAGTGATAGTAAGAAAACCACTATTAAAGGTCCTTCCCTCTTTGTGTTTTCATCACCACAGAACAGGACTGTCCAGCTTGGAAAAGCCAGGATTTTTCCTAAGTTCCAAGTAGGTTCCATTGTTAACCCAGGAGTCATCCGCAGATTTCCTGTTAAACAGCAAAGACAACATTTTTGGTTTGCTTTTTTCCTAACAAGGTGATTTAGTTTTACTTCTGGTCACCTGTTTGATTCTCAAGATGGCTACATTTGTGGAGTAGGAAGAATAGTTCCAACAGGTACTGTATATAACTTTCAACAATATTTTCTAAATAGAAATATTTATTTACTAAATGCCGTTCCTTTAGCAAATAGAAAATGATGAAGAAAGAATTCCCTGGTCTGCTCTAATCACAAATGAGATCTAAATTTAACAGGGCCATGCACCACATTCATTCAGATTGTACACTAATCTTAGTCACATGTTCGTATTATGGAGGTGTATGGGATCACATACTTCAGTCTGTCCACATTATCCTTTACACAACTCAAACACTTTTGCATTAATAGCAAATGGTTCTGAACCTACTTGAATTTGTGATGACTTTCAGCTCCAATGTGTAAAATATGGGGTGCAACTAACAGAAACAATAAGTCTGGTTGCATAGCTGGTGGATACAACTCTGTCCCCCATTTAAAGAACGCATATACTTATGCATTGTTTAAATCAATGGTTCTCAACCTGTGGGTCCCCAGATGTTTTGACCTTCAACTCCCAGAACTCCTAACAGCTGGTAAACTGACTGGGATTTCTGGGAGTTGTAGACCAAAAGATCTGGGGACTCACAGATTAAACAACACTGGTTTAGATGATAAATGCTGTGTTTTCCTTCCCAGGTTGCTTGTGCCTTGCTTTGTGTTGGTCAGTGACCGTAATAAAGTTTTGTATTGTATTGTGAAACATTCATCCCTAACCTAGACTGAGTTTTAGTGACTAACCAAATAAAAATGAAGCCACTGGGACAATTTCCAAATTTCCATTTAACTTCATGCAGAAAAGGACCAGTGTATATGGTACCAAACACACCTGATACTAAAAATGTGAGGAAAAGATTCAAGAAATGAAGACTACTTCCCAGCTTTCTTTTTAATTCCCACAAGAATGCATGTGAAAAAGACAATCACATCAACTGAAAAGTCCATAAAAATACCAGAGAAATTTCAATATTCTTAGCACTGATGTTTTCTGCAAAACACTGCATTCCTTTGGCTTGCTATTTCTTCCATCATGTTTTGATTCGCTTTTAGGTATCCCACCACAAAAAAACAAGACTTTTAAAAGCGAAACCATCATTCTAATAACATTAGAAATGCCTTTAGCTTTTGGTGGTATCACATGAAACAGAGTCAGCATGGTGTAGTGCAGTGGTTCTCAACCTGTGGGTCCCCAGATGTTTTGGCCTAAAACTCCCAGACATCCTAACAGCTGGTAAACTGACTGGGATTTCTGGGATTTGTAGGCCAAAACATCTGGGGACCCACAGGTTGAGAACCACTGGTGTAGTCGTTTTGAGTGTTGGACTATGACTCTGGAGACCAGGGTTCAGTTCTTTGCTCAGCCATGAAAACCTGCTGCCTCGGCTTGGGTGAGGCATATACTCTCAGCCTTAGAAATCATATGATAGGTCTGGCATAAACAATGCAGCAACAGCATTATATGAGAATTGACCTAAAGAGATGTATCTCCTAGATTTATTTTTGGAGGTAGGAGGGAATTATATAACTAGTTCATTTCAGTGTAAGAACGTGTTATGTTATAAGTTACCTAAAAAATCTAGGTTGATGCTCCATACTGTTTTCATCTAGAACCTTCCGCCGCTCTCGTTGCAGCTGTTCAATCCTCTGTTTTTGCATTTCTGCACCTTCAATATTACCTTCTTCTAGGAGCCTGTTAAGTAGTGGCAGAAGAAAGAAGAGTTATGGTCATATTTAAAATATTGTTTATTTTGATTTAATACCCACTAAGTCTTGAAGTGAGCTGCTATACCAGGGGCCTATTCACACTATGGAATTATAGCACTGTTATTGCATTTCAACTGTCATGGTTCTGTCTAATGTAATCCTGAAGTTTGTAATTTAATAAGATTGCTCTGGCTAAGAATTCAAAATGCTAGAATGCAGGATTCCATAGGACAGAAGCATAGCAGTTAAAATGAAATAATGGAGTTAATAATGTGGTGCGAACAGACTCCTTTTGCTGACCCTGGTCACAGACAGCAAGCAGTTTGAGTAGGAATGACAATTTGGGAGAAAACTTTGTTGACAAAAGGATTCTGGAAATGAAGAGAATTATTATTATTATTAATTTCATTTCTACCCTGCCTTTCTCAACCCCAAAGGGGACTCAAGGCGGCTTACAAATCCGGCAAAAATTCAGTGCCGTACAGGTAAACATTAAAACACATCTCAACTTTCCAATTTCTATGTATGGTTGTGAAAGCTATAGTTGTGACAACTGCTTCATGAATTCAGATATGATTTTTAAAAATTACCTTTGGTCTGGTCTAAACCGAGTATCGGTTGATGGTAACAGGGGTCTAATAAGTGGATCTAATTCATTTAACTCTAATGCAAACTGCGTGAAGCAATACCACTGTTCAAAATCCTTGGGCATTGGATCTGCAAACAAAAACAAGCAAACAAATTACTGTTAAGCTCCGATTCCATCATCTTGACTCACTAAGATAGTCATTTATGGAAAATTATTACCAGGTACTTTGACACAAACCTGTCCCCACAGTGGTTTATACTATAAACCACTACGCAAGAATTTGCAAAGATTAAACATGCCTAGATTATGGGGGGAAATTAATGGAAGAGCACAATGACAGGATAAAAAATAAAATAAAATAATTGGTTGATCACTAACTAGCTCTCCAGATGCAGTTTGCCGCAGATGGTGTTCCACAGTATATATTCTCATGCCATTTCCCAAAAAGGCGATGTACTACTTTTCCATTTTTGTCTAAAACACTGCCTTCAATTTCATGAACATTGTGATTCCAATATTTTGTCTGGAAGGAAAAACAAACCAAAATCAGTCCTAAAATATATATATTAAAGAGTAGGGATGGGGAAGATTAATATCTATTGCTTACAACCTGGGGATTCTACTCCCAAATCCTAATTGCCCAAGATGATCTCATAATAATCATATTGTGTTTTCATGAAATACATTACAAAGGGTAGACAAAATGTAAATTTTAGTCCTCGGCGCATTACAAAGGCCACTCAAAAGGTAAATCTGTCTCTTCCAGGAAGGAAAAATGAAAGGGAGTGAGGAAGTGAGTTAGGTAGGTGGGAAGTTGGCCTTAATACACTTTGGTTCTAGATATATATATTCCTTGTTAGCAAACTCTGATCTCTGACAGATAACCAGTGTGCTGACTGCAGTCCCAATAAGAACAAAATAAACAAAATATCCTTGTGTTAGTACATTCAAGCTAATTTGAATTTAAATATTACCTTGACAAAAGTAAGTTTGCAGCAGCAACTGCTGTCATTTAGATTCTTGATTATGATCTCGCCATAGTGCTCTATCCATCGCTGTCCACTTAAGATATTATGAATACAAGATGTCACTTTATTCCATTCATAGTGGTCCTTAAAACTGGAAAAAGTAGAAAACCTTGTTTGTACAGTAAAATAAAACCTTAGTGCATAAATTGAAACAGAGGCCTCTAAAACATTAAACCTAAATAGTCAGAAAATCCCACTTTTACTCTCTTCTAGAAAAGTAAAAGGACCACAAAAAGCCTTATTCAGAAAGAAAGCTGACACTTACAGACAACAAAAAAGAGCTGAGGGAATATTCTTCTGAGATATTTCACAAACACTTTACAAATAATACCAGAGATGAGTAATTGAGCACATACACTCTGCATGTTACAAATCTTCTGGATTCAACTCTATTTATCTCTAGACAAATGTAAGAAGTACAAAACAAAGATTATTTTGCCCAAGGCCTTAGCAATAATACTGTGGACTTTTTCAAGGTTTTTTTTAAAGCTAAAGGACAAATAGACCAGTCACCTCTGAAAACTACAATAGAATAAATTATTAAAATAATAATCTACATAATACATGAATTGAGCATACAGAATCAGTATGAATTTTAGTGGAAAAAACAAGAGGTAAGCTTTTTGGGGATCATAAATGGAATTCACATTAACCACTCCTTAACTCACTCTGGATTAAAATATAGTTAAGGAATATATAAAGGGTTCATGTATGGAAAATGCATGGCCCTCCAGATATTGTGGGAGTGCACGTCCCTTCAGCTCTTAATATTAGCTAACCTGGATGAGGTTGATGGAATTCAGAGTTCAACATACAGAGGGCCACAAGTTGCTTTCTCTCACATATATGACATACAACCTCAGGAAATAAAATAACACATTATAAACAGACATAACATTAAAGAGAGGAGGCTTGAGAAGGTTGCTATCTCCCACAAAAAAAACCCTTTGACCTTGGATGTTCTGCATTTGAAGCCAAAAAACTACCTGCTCTATGCAAATTTTTATCAATTATTGATTTAGGAAAGCATTTCAGCAGTATACAATTCATAGTCGTTGATCACTTTCAAGTTATTCTAGCAATCTGAGAACTGGGTATGTGAATATGAAGAGGTGTTACACTGTGGCATTAGTGGCAGACGAATTGACTATTAGCTGAAAAGAAAAATGGAGTCCCCTGTAACTACAAAGACAGTATCTCCTAATTGCAGTGATGCAAATGTATCTAAACACATAGAAGCTAAATGTATACATACAAATACAAATGTCAGTAAATCATAGGATTGTTACATCCACCGTTAGCCCCATTGCATTTTCAGCTATTTTGTACACATGCTATGCATGAGGCAGCGTGACTATTTATGATTTGGCAGGGCATAGAAAAACAAAGAAAAATTGGGGAATTTTATTCCTGAGCTAAAGGCATTTTGAGAATTTCTGAACTTTAGAATACAGTGTTGCTGGGCAAATTTGGTTTAGTTTCTTCATATGCACTAATTCAGAACTTACGCTGGTAATGTTACATGCGTTGTACCAACTGGCACAATTTCCATAGATTTCCCCCAGAATTTGTTTTTCCACCTGATATCTGAAAGTAGACAGAGTATTATTATTATCATAATCAACAACAGTGTCTAAGTAGGTTTTAAACACCAAACATAGGCATCTTGCTGATGTTGAACTTGTTGAATTGTGAAACTAAAAGTTTCAATACTCTCATCAATAGATATGAAAAGTTGTTAAAAGTATCAAGAAGTATAAATTTGTGTACTCATTTGTCACTTTCCAGTGGCAACTTCTATTATAATTCTATATTTCATCAGTATAACATTACACTCAGTATAATTACAATTCTGCTGAGCAATAGATTTGTTCCCCTATTGTTTTACTTCAAAAGTTGGAGAACTCTACATTATGCTATACATTATGCTCTTCTTTTATAAAGGAGAGCATACACATAAACTTATAGATGCTAATCTTGTGTAAAAGTATTCACTTTGCATATCACACCTGGCTGTTTTTAGTCTATATATGTAAGATACTATACAGTACATTTCATAAAGTCTCCTGCCAACCTCAGACAGGATTCCATAATTACAGATAGTGAACAAAATTCTAAGTTGAGTTGTATTCAAACCTATTATGTTTCTGTTTGCCTTTTCATATAACAATGGAAATGCACAATTCTGTCTTGATGACTTCATCTGCCTCCTTTTGAGTTTGTAGATTGAGTTCATTTTTTTTTAAACTGGTAAACGATACGTTTAGAAAGTTACCTTGCCAAAACGCAAAGTTGTCAGATTCAGCATGACATGCAGATACAGGTGGATGATGACTGACCTAACAGGAAGAGGAAGTGAAGGTTACCACTATATGAACACAATTTTTCAATTGCTCATATTTTCTTCTCATGATTTTTTTCAAATAGTTTCATTTCCTTTCAGTACTGCCACCCTAAAAACACCAAATTCCATATGATTTTGGAAGCCAAATAGTACCCGTCCTGGCTAGTACTTGGACAGAAGATCACCAATGGATACCAGCTGTTGTAGGCTATGTTTTAGAGGAGGAAACTGGGAAAACCACTTTTTGAGTATTCCAATGAATTCCTATGTAATTCACTGGGTTGCCTTAAATCGGTGGTTCTCAACCTGTGGGTCCCCAGGTGTTTTGGCCTACAACTCCCAGAAATCCCAGCCAGTTTACCAGCTGTTAGGATTTTTAGGAGTTGAAGGCCAAAACATTTGGGGACCCAAAGATTTTGAGCCGCTGCCTTGAATAGACAGCCAAATTGAAGGCAGATAGACACAGTGTTGACCACAAGAGGGAGCCTATAAAATTAAAATCAGTAATGACTAAAACTGGCTCCTAAAACATTGGATGAGTTCTGAAGGTTATTCAGAAGTGCAAACCTGGTTTTTATTATTAATAATTAATAATTTGTATACAGTGTAAGGACAAGGAAGCTGGGTTTTTTTTAAAAAAAAACAACTAGGCAGATGGGAAAGAATAACAATAAAACATACATGTAAAAAGTGTTATCCCTCCCTCCAAATGCCGAGAGTAATCAACACTAAAACGTCAAGAAAGCTGAATCTGGAATGGGGAAGAGGGAGAACTGGAATGCAATACAAAGAGCTCCTCCTGACCACTTAACATACATTATTGGCTAAGAAGTTTATGCAGTATCTGTTTTGTGTTTGCTTTGAATCAGCTGAGTTGCAAAATGTGGAGAGAGGAAATTTCAAAACTCATGCTACAGGAAAATACATACACAGGGATATCCCACAAAAAGCACAGTAATGCTTCATTTGGGAGATAATGTCATCTAGTATGAAATAAACCACAGACCTAGAAAACCAAGTGATAAATTTCCTGTTCGAGTCCAAGCACATGCTAATTCAGATTTCATTTCTGGCTGGTTTTTTTTGTTTTTTTAGGCTGCTGTCTAGACAATTCCCTTTTAGATGGCCATTAACTTTGATACAGTTAGTCTGAAGTCCAGGTTAGATGCAGTACCTCCATTCTTGAACTATCACTAAAAATGCTAAGGCGTGCCTCTGTGTGTGTTTCCAACCCGTATTCCCCCCAACAACTGCACACTCTCTGTTTCTTGGCAATGAATCTCTACATCACCTGGAAACTCTTAACATCCAGACAGCATCCACATGGAGGCATAAAGAAAACAAGCCTAGCCCTGCTGAGTGCAATTTAAGATATTTTCAGGACACAGTCATATAACTCCTCATACTGCTATCCAAGTTAAAACTGGCAAATATTGTGGGTTGGTGCTATGTTACTCATTGCTCAGTAAGTCTATCAAGTTCCCAGTTCAACTGTTACATGTAACTGATATTTTTAATGATCTTAAAATAGATATTCTAGAGAACCCTGGTCGTGCGGTACATATGGGAAAAGCACATAATCATGTATGTACAAAGTAGTAGGCCGTGTTTGTAGCACTACGTCTATCCTTGAATATTATGCCTGGTTCTGAGTATTGCTTAACAGTGGGGGCAGAGCCAGAAGAATGATCCTGGTCTCCAGAATTTGTGATATGAATGCTTCACACGTATAACAAGGAATATTGCTGATTCTGAACTCCAGTGAATGTTATATATCATATTTAATCAGTCCCTAAGGAAATTTATGAACCATCTCTTGCAGCCTTCAAATCACCAACACATCTGTCAATCCTATGGTACTTGAATTGTCCCCTCTAATGCAAACACACTTATTATAGCTTTTGAATGAAACCTGTATTTCCTAAGCCTGACTGAAATGGCAGACTAAGTTGACTGTGTTTAATAGAATTGAATCTCTGTAGTGACTGAAAACTTCTGGGTGATATTAAACAAAGCAAATTTAGAAAAAAAATCAATCCAATATTGAAAGACTAATTTATGGACCAATAAATGGGTTCAAGATCTCCATCTAATATTACATTTTAAACAAAATACCAATAAGAAAATGAAGTTAAGGCATTGTCTCTTTAAAGCAGATAAGACTGACTTTAATAAGTAGTGATGGCAGAACAGTTTGACTGTGAATGGTGTGATTGTTGAATTGAGGAAAGGTGGAACTTTCTCAAGAATTCTTACAAGAACCGTTGGGGGAGAGCCATTCTTTGAGACCAGGAATTTCTAAATATAATTAAGAGACTGTCAGAAGACGTGAGACAGGTTCAGTTGTTAAACATCTGTGGGTCCCCAGATGTTTTGGCCCTCAGCTCCCAGAAATCCTAACAGCTGGTAATCTGGGTTGTTGTAGGTTTTTCGGGCTGTATGGCCATGTTTTAGAAGCATTCTCTCCTGCCGTTTCACTTGCACCTATGGCAGGCATCTTATTGGTTGTGAGGTCTGGTAAACTGGTTGGTAACCTGGTTGGGATTTCTGGGAGTTGTAGGTCAAAACACCTGGGGACCCACAGGTTAAGAACCACTGGGTTAGTTGAATTCCAACCTTCTCAAGTCTGAACTGGAATGATGGGGTGATCGCTCAAAAGTTTATTTTAAATGTGCTATAGATACCCTATGAGAGAAACTTCCAAGAAGTAATATCAATGAGTACATTTTCAAACATAGCAATTATTGTAATACCTGCTCAGAAAAATACTGGAAACCTTTGTCTTCCCGGACACATTCATAGGTTTCTCCAAGCACAGGATTAAATGGCTTACTTGCAGCTCTGTAGTAACTGGAGGCATAGGCAGAGACAGCAAAAGCAGCTACATACACCTAAAAACAGAGTGTACAGATTTGCATTGGTTCTTCACAAATGAGGACGTTAGTGTCATCTCTTGCTTCATTCTAAATGAAGTTTTGATCTCATGCTGATGCCAAACACCATTTCTCCCTGCTTTGCAAAGTTTCAAATTTGTATCTGCCTAGCTACAGCACCATCTTAAACACAGAAACATGAGTCAGTGTATACAGAATAACTCTAAAGTCTCTCCTGAGTCTGAAATAGGACTTGTGAAAAAAATGAAATGAATTGGAAAGGCTAGCGGGAGATGTCAGGCTAGCCCCTTTCCCTCAGCCAAACCTCAATTGTTATGAGAATAAATTGGAGAAGAGAACAGCCACACAAATCACTCTGAGCTCACTGGAGGCATGGGATGTAAAGGTAATAAATAATAAATATAAATAAAGTGTATTGAATGTACCTTGAATTTTTTGCCTCAGGCAGAAAATGTGGTAATCTGAGCACAACCAACACTAGTTTAAGAGAGGAAAATCCGAAGAACAGAACTAAGCCCTTTCAGTTCTCAAAGACTGCAGGAGAATTGGAACTGGTTTACAAGTTACTTTATCCACACAGAGCAATTCCCAGCAATCTATAACAAATGATGTTTGAGTACCAAAGCACACAATATTAAAGACATATTTAGTTTATTGTATTCAAATAACAATGATTCTCTTCTATGAGGTGGGTGTCAGGTTAACTTCTTCCTGTTGTCACTGCAGTAGCAATGAAATGTATAGTTGTTCCTCCACATTTGCAAATTTGACTTTTTGTGGACCTAATTATTCATGGATTTGATTAAAATGTTTTTCTAGGTACTCTCTAGGTCCTCCAGTGTGATTCCATGGGAGAAGCCAACCACGGTATTGCTGGAAGATCTAGGGATTCTGGGAGGTGTGGCTTTTTGGGTACATTAGTGGGTTTTTATTGGCCTTTTGTTCCACTTTTGCACGGGTCTGTCCATAGCTCCTGAGAATGATGAGGGATGACCCACTTACAAATACAAATATTTCTTCACTACACACTATTGTTCAGTCCAGGAAAGAAGCTACTCTTAGTGTCAACAGCACTTCCTGTAGGGTACGACAGCAACCCTGCAGCTGTTGTATTTTTTTGCAAGAGGAAAATGATTCCCATATTGCTCTCCACATCAAATAGGTATTTTCTGAGAAGGAGATTTCGCTCTGTTTCAGAAAAAGGTCTGCAAAATACTGCCCCATGCAACAGAGCCCTGCTAGGAATGATGTGACTCTCCAGATCCTGTAGAACTACAGGTCCCAACATTATGCAACATCAGCTCTGCTACCTAATGTTGCTCTGGCATTGCAGTGCAACTACATTTGCATAGGTAGTCAATTCCGACCTCTGTCAAATATTATCATTCCTTAAAAGAAGGGACGTTGAAAAAAATTATTCCATAGCTTAGTTCCATTCCATTTTACTGTAAGAACAGTGCCTAGCACCCTCCCTGTCCACTTTCCGCAAAGACCTAAAGACATGGATGTTCCGCTGTGCCTTTGAGTAGAAACGTCCCTAGACAGCTGGCCCCAGCGAAGACCCAAAATCCCTTCTCACAGCTTACTATTGTTCTGTATCCAAAGCTATAATGACTCCTTTTACATTGCTCTATCCTTACTTATTGCCAAAGGGCCCATGCGCTTTGTTTTACCAGCCTTATTCTTTACATTGTTGTTGCACTAGTCCGCCCACCTGTTACGTGAATTGAACTTCATTACTGGTTGTTGGTTTTTTGATGCCTGTTTTTATATATTGTTATGATGTTGTTGTATTTAGTATTGTATTTTACTGAGTTATGTTTTTAATTGTGTTGATTGGGCTTGGCCCCATGTAAACTGCCCTGATTCCCTTCAGGAAGATGGAGGCGGGGTACAAATAAAGTTGTTATTAAAGTTATTATTGGGCTGCCCAGACCTACTGCTGCAGCCTTCATGACTGTAACACTGCCTTTGAAAGGTTGTGGGTAAGCTGTCCATGAAGTAGCTGGAGGATTCAAATATCATTAGCTTCTCAACTGCTTTTCTAGTAGAGTGATTTAAAATAAGGTGTATAGGGCACATACAGACATGCATCACAAACATGATGGGAGATTACAGCCTTAATAAACTAGGAATCTAACAATATGGACTTCTGCACTGGGGCTTCCCTCCATACGACAGCTCAACAGTCATGTGGCCAAATGTTTTCACGAAAAGAAAAGGCGTAACTCACTAACTAGAATTGCTCCAGGATACAATTCCTTCTTACCATCCTTTCGAACATGTCTGGTGTGTGTGCTGCCTTGTCCAGCAATTCACTGTATTCCAGTTCCTCACAGAGCCGCTGCAAAGTGTTCAGGGGTTCATTCAACTCCACTGGCATCGCCACCTTGGAGAGATCTTTCCCTATATTGTTCCGAAGAATGTTCCAGAGGCTGATGTTGCTCGTGTTGGGGCACGGAGCTGGCAGACCGGTTCTCCGTTTGGAATGACTTTCCACAGGGCCATCAGGAACACAGTCTAGGAGACAGGAGATCAGGGATTACATAAGACGAAGAGACCAATCACCTGTTTGCAGTCTCAGGAGCAATTAAGGTTCAGCTTAGCAATAATGACACAAGCAATATTTGTCACTGCTGAAGAAGCTTGGCCCTAGGATGAGTCCAGATCTAGTCAGTGATTGAGCCGTGAAAATCAGTCGCCCAGGCTGCCTAGAATGATGGGCACAGGATTCTCCAAGGATGGAAAGCGACTGGGAGTGGGGCCACTGAAGGCTCTTCATCTGTTTTAGGCATTGTACCCAATCATCTTCTCATTTTCAGAAGTTGCCCTTAGAGCCATGAATTCCTCATCATTTGGCACAAGTATTTAATTTCATCTCAGCTAGGAAAAATTAACATGCAGGTACTTAGATTTCTGGCACTGGAGATGTGTAGCCTGGGACTACAGACTATGAATGATACTGCAATAATTGCTTACTCTAAATTACACAAAAAGATCCCAGAGGTGCCAATTACAGAATGCTTTATCCAAAGACTCTTTTAAAACCACTGCATTTTAAAAACAATGTTTTTATTGCAGGGAATGTGTGTAACGTTGACAGCACTGGACTTGTCAGTTTGCTTTGCCTCCTTCGTGTACAAAATATGGAGAACCAAAACATAAAAAATGAGCAAAAATATTCTCTGTACAGATTATTATAAAGCATCTCGAATATTATAAAAACAACAACAACACAGCTGAAATTATTGCATATCTACAGTACTAGGAAGGGCCTGCTGGTGGTGCAGCGGGCTAAACCACTGAGCTGCTGAACTTGATGACCAAAAGGTTGGTGGTTCAAATCTGGGGAGTGGGGTGAGTTCCCGCTGTTAGCCCCAGCTCCTGCCAACCTAGCAGTTTGAAAACATGCAAATATGAGTAGATCAATAGGTACCGCTTCTGCGGAAAGTTAATGGAACTCCATGCAGTCATTCTGGTCACATGACCTTGGAGATGTCTACAGATAACACTGGCTCTTCGGCTTAGAAATGGAGATGAGCACCCCCACCCCCAGAGTCGGACCCAATTGACTTATGTCAGGGGAAACGTTTACCTTACAGTGCTATGAATATCTGGAAGGACTAGGACTCTTGGAAACTGGGATTCAAATCCCAACTATGAAAACCTCTTGGATGACTTTGGGTAAGCCATACTCTCTCAAACTTACAATAGAGTTGACATAAGTCGAGGGCAACCTGAAGCCACATAACAACAATGTCCCATGCCATGGTCCATGTGTGAAGGGAATGTCAAAGGGCTCTGAGGAGCAATTCTTCACTTTACCCCACATTTTGGCATGTACAGTATGTACTGCAATACCGTGGGCCAATACTCTCCCTGAAAGGAAACAACCTCCGAAGAAACTAAGAGGAAGAAGCAGAAAAATTGAATTCCATTTAATACTGTGCTATTCATGTTCATAGTATTTAAACAAGCCAAGTTATCTTACTGAACAGTGAAAACAACAAGGTGTAACAATGGTGTAGTTTTTCAATCTTTCATTCAAGCATAATCAATAATCATTTCATTACATATAAATCATGCAACAAAGGTGTAGCTTTTGAATCTTTGATACAAGAGTAATCAATAATCATTTCATTACATAGAAATCATAAATCAGCCGCAGCTGATCAAGGTCCAGTCCTACCAGGTGTATAAGCCAAATAAAAGTCAACCGGCTACAATCCAAAAGGGTGCCAGGTTATTTGTAATCCAGCATGAGGGTAGTAGTAAGGTAGTAGAAAATAATGATGCCCGAAGTCGGGAACAAAGGAAGATGCAGTTGCGTTGTCTCAGTGGGTTGGAGGAACAGAAATAATGCTCCTCATTGTGGATGATGGAATGCCAAAACGCCGACGGAATGCATATGCTGCTAATCCCAGGCCAAGTTGGTATCCGTTTCTCCCGTAAACCGGGTTTTCTCAGAGCGAGATATATCAATAATGAATAACCAACCACATTCTGAGTAGAGCCATAAGTATAACCCCATTCGCAGTCAGAGGGTGACCCAAAGTGGGTCACCTTTGGGTCACCCTTCTGACTGCGAAATAGCATGGCTCTACTCAGAATTGACCATTGTTATTGATATCTCGCCCTGAGAAAACCCGGTTTACGGAGTGAAACGGATACCAACTTGGCCTGATTAGCAGCATATGCATTCGTCGGCGTTTTGGCCCATCATCCACAATGAGGAGCATTATTTCTGTTCCTCCAACCCACTGAGACAACGTCTGCATCTGTTTGTTCCCCGACTTCGGGCATCATTATTTTCTACTACCTTACTACTACCCCTCATGCTGGATTACAAATAACCTGGCACCCTTTTGGATTGTAGCCGGTTGGACTTTATTTGGCTTATACACCTGGTAGGACTGGAACTTGATCAGCTGCAATCTGATTTATGATTTATATGTAATGAAATGATTATTGATACTTGTATCAAAGATTCAAAAGCTACACCTTTGTTGCATGATTTATATGTAATGAAATGATTATTGATTATGCTTGAATGAAAGATTGAAAAACTACACCATTGTTACACCTTGTTGTTTTCACTATTCATGTTCACACAGGGTTCCTCCCGCAAGACAGCAGATCAGTGTGTGTCCTTTCACCACTGCAAAATAATCAGATAAAAGGAAACATAGTCCTTAATCTGCCTGTATCTTCACTTCTGCATTACCAGCTACCAAGCAAAAGAAATTATGAGAAAAGGATTTTAAAAACACAATTTCACCGTTCATACCGAGGGTTTGCCTTTCATTCTCTATGTCATTACTTAGGTTGTCTTCAGAGATGTTATCACTGATATCACTGGCATATGAATCATCATCAGTCACCTGAGGAGAAAGGAATTAGGCTTTCATTCTGATTAAAAGGAGTATGTGCATGTAAAGCTATACTCATAACGATGCAACATTTGGGAAATTCAAAAAGTATGAGATAAAATAGGTCATGCAGTCTGGAGACGGCAACACAGAATGACATTGTAGCATCTGTCATGGGCTTTTTGCCAAGAGCAATAAAAAAAAAGTCCAAATATGCAACTGGGGAGAAAAAAAAATCCTTGCAAGGCTTTCCAGACTGACACATTCTAACATATGCTGTCTCAGATTTGTATCTGGTTATATCTTTATCTGAGCAGCATTTCCTGTATTCATTTCCCACCCTTTTGCCATCTTCTTAAAAATACTTTTAAAACCAAGCAGCATTAAACAATTGTATATACTGAAATGGTGCACACTTGCTGTGCTGGGACTGCAATGAGCATATAAAGGCAGTAAAGGTCAGGCAATGTAGAAAAAACCCAACTGGAGACCAATGTTTCTGTCCCAAGCGCTCAGACCTCATTTTCTGAAGAGCTTGCAGATAGCAGGACTTCCTGTGCATCAAAAAACTCTGTGACAGAATCCGTTATAGACAGGCGACTTTCATTGGAAAGCTGGTGAACTAGTCCTCTGCTTTCGTCTTCTGAATTTTCCTGCAAAGAGATGGGAAAGGATCTTGAGCTTAGATATATTGTTCAGTATACTGTAAGTCAAGAGTGGGAAGGCTGTGCCATCCCCTTGTTGGACTACAATTCCCACATTCCTCACCAGTGTTTAGGATGGCTAGGCAGTCACCCCCAAATCCTGACAGTATTTTCAGTTGGCCACGTTGACTGTGTGCCCAAGTGTGGTCCAGATCCCTCATCAGTTGGGTTCAATGCTCTGGAGGTGCAGGTGAACTACACCTCCCAAAATCAAGGTAATTTTCCCCAAACGACTGCAATATGTTCAGTTGGTCATGGGGCTTCTCTCCACTAAGTTTGGTCCCAGTCCATTGTCAGACCCTTCCAGTCTGTTCAATTGCTGATCAATTCCTCTGTGTTTGCTGTGTGCCATAGGAAAGGGTAAGAAAGGATTAAGGGAGAGGCAGTGTGTGGGGGGGGGGGTCATGCAAATTCCACAGAAGGAACCCTGGGGTGCCTGCCTCAGCCTGTGGTGGAGGAAACACGTCAAGTCTAGGATGAAACTCTCCCCAAATGCATTCCTTGGGTGGTGTGCTACATTGTTTGGGGAGGACATTGGCAGTGTTTGGGCTACATGTTCATGGGGCTCACTCTAACCTGCAATGTCAGTTGAGTGAGTGCCTTTGGATGCTTCTCAGCACTTGGAACTACAGCCTGTTTGTGGAGGTGGGAGGCTGCCTGTGTGGACACCTCCGCCACATTTTTATTATGTGCATAGAATATGAGATTACTGTCTCGAGCAGTAGTTGTTGGAGAACAGCATTGACAGCTTTTCCAGCTTCACGAACTCTTCACAAAGCACAAACACTTTCTAAAACCTAAAATTCCCTTTCTCCATCATGAATGGCAATGGGCCCTACCCTGTTACCACTTGAAGTAAAATTCAACTGCCAGTCCAGCTAACTTCTACATATGTCCGGGTGTGGGGGTGGTCAGACTATATTTTATATCATTTTTGGCAAAATATTTTGAATGAGCCCTGCACTATGAGTGCAAAAAATCGAGAGAACTGGTGAAAATGAGAGAGAGAAGGTAGATTCCATGGGGCCATGAGTAATCAAAACAAAGACTTAATAATATGCAATCGGGTGAATAATTGTGAGTGTCTATTTTAGAGCAGTAAAGCACCCAAGAACTGGGCAAACCATAAAGAAAAGGTGACAACGGTATATACTTTACAATTCTTTTCTGTCCTCAAATCTTGATTCATCCAATGCCCAAGACAGTAGCTACAATACTTATTTATCATTTTTGGGTATGGCAGGTGTCTATCTTGTCTTCAAATTAGGTTGCTTATTGGATTCTACAAAGAAGACCACAACACAGCTCCCTGTTTCCCATATGGGGTTTTCTGCCCCTCTCCGCAGGTACATAAAAGGTTAGGAAAAAGTAACCTCAAGGCAGCTATAACAATAAGTTTATCTTAACATAAACTTTTTTTGGATTGCAGTCAATTTCTTCAGAAGCAGAAAACTTGTGCTGAAAAAAACCTGGTTAATATTAGAGTAGCCACAATGTATATTTTCCTTCCATTTTATAGTGGAACAGACCAACACTGCATAAAATGCAACCAACCACAGCAATTTCCCCAATGCCAGTAAAAGCAGTTTGTAATCATTCTTCATTCAGTCTGTCCGGAAAATTCAGTGTGACCATATCCAACAAAGGCAATCATAAGAATGGGGTGAAGGAACAAGGAGTGATTTGTATGGAATTATAATGGAAAAGAGACCAAAAGGTCTGCAAGTAAGCTCTCCAAATAGTCATAGAATGAGCTGAAGTTCCAGTTTGCACTAACTTGTCAGGTATTCACATAAAAGTAAATTGGGTGGAATATATTTCAGCAGGTATTTGATCACGGAATGTGCAGCACAATTCTCCTAGTACTTGGTGAAATTATCTTATAAATGTGCTAACATATTTTCCACTTGATATCGTTTCCATTTTGTTCTGATAACTCAGGCATTTAGCTAGCAAGACCTATGCAGTGTGTCATTATAAACAATTATCCCCACAAGCTTTTGCTAGATCATCAAACTGATATATGACTGCCAAAGGTTTTTAAAACACTTCCTGTGTTAATTTTATCATACATTCAAAGAAATGAAAATCTTTTTTTAATTAATAATTTTAAAATACATTTTCTTAAAGGACATTGATTCTCTTCTGTTACATACATCGATACATTCCATACTTTTGTGTTTCACACTTAATTCGTTACATCAACTATATATGCATATATATCTTATATCTTATCATATTCACCTCTGTGTGTCCCTCCCCCCTTCTGAGCCACTTCAATTAGCATTCTCCTTCCAAAATCTCGTTTCTTCTCTGTTTTCCCGAAATTCTTAACATTATATAATGACAACAATGCAATACTTGCACTTTTTCCATCTTCATATCCATTATTACTTCTATTTCTCTAAATACCTTCCCCCAGAATTCATTTACATATTTACATTCCCACATTTCAAAGAAATCAGAATCAAGGCACAATACAATGAAATTATGAATTTTGGGGGGGGACCCCTTTCCTAAATTATTTGGGAAAATTGGACTATTGAGACTTGTGTAATAGTGTCTCTGTCACTCTGTAGGATCCGAATAGCAAGGAAAAATAACCACTCACGAGCAGGTTTGCTTTGAAATGGCTGTATTGCTTTGAAGAAACGAAAGCTACTACAGTACTGCCGTTTTCAGGAGATCACTGCCAGTGCCATACTGGGCTCCCAAAAATGGACCTGCCATGATAAAATTCATACAGGAGTGGAGCAGGGAGGCTGTTTGGGAAGTGGACCTGGCACAGGTGGTAATGCCACCTCCTTATCCTGTGGAAGTACATCGGTAGCCCCATCTCCTGGAAGTGAGTAGGGGGAATAATCACACCTCCATGTTGTACTCAATTTCAAAGATGGAGCCGCCATGTGAATATTCACACTGCAGTGCAATCCCCTGGAGGTATTGCAAAGGGCCACTGTTTGGGAAGTGAGTTTGTCCCCTGTTTGTTTTGCCTGGTACCGTCTTCCCCTGTACAGACAAAACAGACACTCACAACATGGAAGAAGAACGAGAGCAGATCTGTGTAGCATTTCCTGCTCGATTTCCTCTTCCTGTTTGCCACAACTGTGTTAAGCCTGGGCAAAGTACTGGGTCGGAAAACAAGAGGAAAAGGAGGCGGATCCACATGGTAAGTGCCATGGTCATGTGTGGGCTGGGTCCTCTTTTTTCCAGTGTCTCACACCGGGGGGGGGGGGGCGCAAAACAAACACTTGTACCATGTGAGAAGAGGAAAAGGATCCAGGTTCCACAGAGTGTTGAACAGAGCAGTGATCTCTTGCCATCTCCCACCGCTCTTGCCACCCTCACTTCAGGAGGCAGAGGCAAATGAACAAGCATACAAATAATCGTAAGCGCAAGTGTGACACTCATAAATGTGTAATTAGAGCAAGATCTGAGTAAGCCATAGAACACATTTATGCAATTGCTCATAATGCCCTATTTCTCCAACATGTATTTAGTAGTAGCTTAGGTATCTGGTGATGCCTGGGTTAGGTCTTTTGCAATGATAAACACAAAAAGTATTCTTTGTTGGGTTTTGTATTTTAAGAATGGGCCCACCCATTAGAAAATTCATAATATGGGTAAACTACAACATCCATCATCATCTGTCACTGTTCCAGCCACATCAGTATTCAAAGTTGACCATGTTGCGTGTATGCCAACTTTAGTCCAGAACCACTGCTGGTTAGGTTCACAGTAGTCTCTAGATGCAGGTAAACTACAACTCTCTACATTCAAGATCAATTATCTCCAAACCCCACCCGCATCCCAAGTTGGCCATGTTGGGTCTCTATGCACAGTTTGGTTCAGATTCATCATCTGTTGGATTCTTAGCACTTTCTGGATGCAGGTGAACTGCAACTCCCAAATTCAAGGTGAATTTCCCCCAAATATCATCAGTATTTAAAGTTGGTCATGTCGGTTATGCTTGCCAAAAATGGTCCAGCTCCATCATTATTTGGTTCACAGTGGTCTTTGGATATAGGTGAACTACAACTCCCAAAATTCAAGGTCAATTTCCCCCAAACGCCACCAATATTCAAAGTTGGGCATGTTGGATATGTATGCCAAGCTCCAATATTGTTTGGGCTCTCTGTGCTCTCTGGATGTAGGTGAACTACAACTTCCAATATCTAAGGTCAATGTCCTCCAAACCTCACCAATATTCAAAGTTGGGCATGTCGGGTATGCATGCCCAGTTTGGTCCAGATTCATTGTTGGTTGGATTCTCTGGATGTGGGTGAACTATAACTCCCATATTCTAGGATCAATTACCCCACCCAAACCTATCCAGTGTTTTCTGATCATCATGTTGGATCTGTATACCAAGTGTAGTCCAGATCCATCGTTGGTGGGAATGCTCTCTGGAAGTTGGAGCTGTCTTGGAAATCTGTTGCCCAGAAACGTACATATACACTTTGACTTCTATTATATATGGGATTGCATATTTGTGTACTTCACTGTTATGGGACAGTGGGATTCGAGCAGATGACTCCTCAATTTAGCCATGAAATTTCTTCTTTGCATTCCGAAGCAGTAATATCTACACCCTTAAAATCGTTTTGAAATGTTTTAGCTTTGACCATCAAATTACAGAAGAATTTACTACAAGACTCAAACATTACAATTGATAGAAGTAAATAATACGGTAGTATTGATATAAGTAAATAATACTGTAATAGTGATAGAAGTAAATAATACTGTAGTATTGCTCTTCTGTTTTTTTTAATGAACAGTGATGATTCATGAGGCTGAGGTCTATTACTGCATTCTTTCCCCATGAGACAGCTTTGTTATTGCTATTCTGGAAGGCATGATTTTCGCAGCAAAAATTGTGCCAAAGGAAAGGAACATTTTAGCACAGATCTGAAGTCTGAATTACACAAACTGGGATCACTGACTGAGATCCTACATCAGAGCTGCATAACACAAATCTTGGGGTGCAGGGCTATGTTTACCTTGTGTTTCCTGGGAATTGGCAACTGAAAGTACAATCAAGTGTGTATTCAAATGAACATCTGCATGTGCCACAACACCCAAGTGCAACTCTAATTTCACACTTGAGAACTGATTGAGAGCATTTTGAATTGGACAAAATGCCCAAGTGGTTCTGGAGAGGAACTTACACATGCACGAGACACCAACAGTTTCTCTACATCAGCGTTTCTTAACCTGGGGGTCAGGACCCCTGGGGGGAGGGTTGTGAGGGGGGTGTCAGAGGAGTCGCCAAAGACCAAAGACCTGGTGGCCATGGGGGTTCTGTGTGGGAAGTTTGGTCCAATTATATAGTTGGTGGGGTTCAGAATGCTCTTTGATTGTAGGTGAGCTATAAATCCCAGTAACTACAACTCCCAAATGTCAAGGTCTATTCTCCCCAAGCTCCACCAGTGTTCCCATTTGGGCATATTGAGTATTCATACCAAGTTTGGTCCAGATCCATCATTGTTTGAGTCCACAGTGCTCTCTGGAGGTAGGTGAACTACAACTCCAAAACTCAAGGTCAATGGCCCCCAACCCTTCCAGTATTTTCTGTTGGTCATGGGAGTTCTGTGTGCTAAGATTGGTTCAATTTCTTGATTCGTGTAGTTCAGAATGCTCTTTGATTGTAGGTGAACTATAAATCCCAGCAACTACAATTCCCAAGTAACAATATCTATCCCTCTCCCAACCCCACCAGTATTCAAATTTGGATGTATCGAGTATTTGTGCCAAATTTGGTTCAGTGACTGAAAATACATCCTGCATATCAGATATGTACATTATGATTCATAACAGTAGCAAAATTACAATTATGAAGTAGCAATAAAAATAATTTTATGGTGTGTATGTGGGGGGATGGGGGTTACCACAACATAAGGAACTGTATTAAGGGGTCGCAGATTCGGAAGGTTGAGAACCACTGCTCTACATGGTGTGTTTATGTATACATTTCAGTCCCAAAATTTATCACTGGAGTTCATTGACGGTACCCATTTTAACACAATATCAATCAATAGGTTAATCGACGTTTCCATTTAGTTTCTAAAAAACTAAGATATATGTTCTGAGCATATGTTAATACTTATATTATTCAACACCTGGGGTTAAATGATATTACACCAGCTTACTTCTTTAAAAATGTTCCTGATCTTCTACTACTAGCCATGCAGATATCTCCATTCATTTTTACCTTGCATGCAGGAGATCTCAGCTACGCATAACAGAAACACTGAAGCGAAAAGGATAATGTGACAACTGGCAGTGAAACTGTGACTTGAGATACATTTCACCTTCACAATTTCTCCCTTCAAATAGTAACAACCCGGGATGAGTATGTGTATGTGTGTTGGCATACTATTACGCTTATCTTGGTCCCTTTTGTGAAATGCATTTTCAAACTGTGTTGAAAGATCCTGCTCTCTTGTGAAATTATATGTGAAGTGCTGACGCTACCAACAATCCAATGATATTAAACAAAAGGAAAAATGGATACTGCCAAAAAAAACCTACAGCGGAAATGGAAGCTTGTTAGCTAAAATCAGTCAAAACATGCTGTGCGAAGCATTTGCAATTAATGCATACAATGCAATAATCAGATGACTCATATAAGCACGAGGAAAGGAAGAGCAGGATGGGTTGAAGAGGGATGCGTGGCATCAGTAGAGTCAGGGGAAGGGGAAGATGCAACAGGCAGCACCGCAGAAAGATAGGAAAGCTATACCCACCTTTGCCAAATCTGGGTTGGATTTTGCATTAGCTGCTGAATCAAGAAGCATAGATTCGGCATGTATTCTGCGTAACCGGTCTTTAAGATCTGTGTTTTGTGCTATGGCCTGGAATATTTAAGACAAAGAACAAGCACATTTGGGCTGTCAAGGTATCTTGGCTAATGGTACAGATCTTCAGAACAGATCTTCAGAAAAATGTAGAGAAAACTTGGATTCTTTATTGATCTTTCTATATGCTATATAATTCCAACACCATAAAAGCTGCTCAGAAACATATGGTACAGCTTTTTAAAAAGCCAAGTACCAGCTAAAGAAGAAGGAGTGGGCTAGCGCTACACCCAACTGGAAGTCAAAACTATTGCTTTGCTATATGGTTTCAAGAGCCATACTACAAAATGTAAGAGCAGCTATTGGGATCTACCAACTGCATATAACATTAAATATGATGGATGTGGCAACATCAGGCTTGCGAGAGAAAAATGGAAGCTAAGTATGATCTGGACTGAGATCACAGATTTAACTTCTCCTCTCCAAACACAACTCCATCATACAAATACATTTCATTGGGGCCTTTTTTTTCTACCACTCAGAATAAGGGTCTGAAAAGAAAGTTTAACTCAGAATAAAGGTCTGAAAAGAAAGTTTAACCTCCACTCCCTATGGTTCCCTTGCTTGGTTTTAATAATACACTGAGACTGGGGCGGGTAGGATGACTCAAGAGATCAAGGAACACATAAAGGGAGTATAAATAAAGCTTTTCAGTACAGAGGATCCTCCACGGTCAGCTATTTTGATTCAAACTCTGCAACATTTACGTTTTCACTTTAGAGTCTTGGCTTCTTCAAAATGGACCATGATTAGTACAAGTCTGACTAATCACTTCAGAAATCTTCAAAAGGAACATGACTTTACGTACAAGTCTGACTAATCTTTTTGGAATTTAAAACTATAATTATCCGTTTCTAGAGTATGCTCTGGTAAAGAATGTCCCCACATCAAAATAGGGAAGAGTATGCCTTCCCCTTCCCTCTTGTTGTAGCGCAAACACCCCTGCCTTCTCATTGGAAAACTTCATGTGTATTATTCCTAATTGAAGGGATAACAAAGCAATTATTCCCTTAGTTTTCACATTAGGTTAGTCAAAGAAAAACTGGATGGGACAACTGGCTGACAACAATCATAAAAAGGGAAAGCCTTCCTCTGACATTAAGTTTAATTGCGTCCGACTCTGGGGAGGTGGTACTCATCTCCATTTCTAAGTCAAAGAGCCGGCATTGTCCATATGTCTATGGACATCCAGGTCATGTGGCCAGCATGACTGCATGGAGCACTTTTACAAGCGGTACCTATTGATCTACTCACATTTGCATGTTTTCGAACTGCTAGGTTGGCAGAAGCTGGGCCTAACAGCAGGAGCTCACCCTGCTCCCCGGATTCGAACCACCAACTTTTTTATCAGCAAGTTCAGCAACTCAGCGGTTTAATCCGCTGCACCACCAGGGCCCGACAGCAATCATACTGGTATATATAAACTAGACCTGATTCTGGAGAACACTATTAGAAGTAATGGCAGCCAGCCAACTCTGTTACAACATGAAAAAGAGCAGGAAAAGCTATGGTAATAACTGTCACTAAATTGTGTATAAGTAATCAAAGGCTCAAACAAGCCTCTTCAGCAAATGGGAGTAACATGCTTCTTGCAAACAAAATTAAGATATTTTTAGCATAAGTATGACTAATCATGAGGGAATTTGCATTCGCTAATTACCTTCCCTTATTTTCAACCCGATACCCATTTGCTGGAAATGTTACAGGACTTACTTTAAAATAGATTTCTAAAAGACTGTACTTTAAATATCCTTCTGGCATTCTGTTTTAAGGATCCGAGTTTTGTTCAGAATGTCAGAAAAGCCAGGTCTATAGGGAAATACACTAATGGAAATGTCTACAGAGTTCCATGCTTCTTTTAAAATGTGGCATGGTGCGGCAAGTACAGAAATTAAAAAGCAAAAAGACATTGCCGACTAGGTGAGATACCTGTCAAACAAAATTTTATGAACTGTATAGATCACTGTTTCCCAGGTTATCATATATGGAGGACTAACCACTTTTTCCTCCATATGCCAGGGGCCAACACCTCATTTGTGTCAATTAGCTATAATTCTTTCTTCTTTTCCTGGAAACCTAAAAGGGACCAGCAATTATGGGCCCGGGGATCAATATCACTTTGAGTAGCAAACAAGAAATTATGCAGACAGATCCCAACTTGATAGCTCACAGTAACATTTCCAATGTCTAGACAGATCTGCGTTAATTGAATGAGATGGATTTCCCCCTCTCTGGTAATGCTAGAGCCCAGGATTATCCACTGAAACTAAATGCTGGGAGATTTATTTGTACGGATTTCTTTACACAGTTCGAGAATGATGACATTTCAGTCTGCATGATGTGATAATGGGCACCAAGTCAGACCATTTTAATTTGATATGGAGACAAAGGTATCATTGACTACAACCCATGATGGCTACATGTTATAAACACAGGAATCAACCTTAAATTGAATCAAATGATTCATTTAGCTTATGTCCACTGGAAACACCTGTCTATGATTTCCAGGAAGTTTCTTAAGTCTCTTATGCTCCCTACCTAGAGATGCTGGGAACCAAATCTGGGATACACTGCATGCAAAATCTGTATTATTCACTAGTGAGTTATGGCTCCTTTTGCTGAGCCATAAGGGAAGCACACAATTGCTCTCATTGTCTTGAATGTGGTCTTCTCATGTGTCATTACGGGAAACAAAATAACTCAATAACTGATATCCCTTTGAAATGATCTAATGGGGGCAAAAATGAATTAAGGCATATGTTCTGATCTTGGACATCCACTTCCACCACAGTTCTTTGAAAACCCAACATGAATAGGGGTTGAGTATCCCTTACTGAGAAAACCAAAATGCTTCAAAATCCAAAATTGTCCATACACATGGGTGACTGCAATAATGACATCTAGAGTAATTATTTAATTTCTAGCATTGCTCTCCTCAACGCTCCCATTCTTGGAGTCTATCCCCCCCCCCCCCGGTAAAGGATGCTATTCCGCTTATCTCACCCTGAGTTTTTAACACTTTATATGTGTGCCTGCAGCCAACCCAGTCTTTGTGATTTTGACATCTAGTTGTATATTGTTATTTTATTTATATGTATGTATTTTATTGAGTTATTGCTGATGTTTTTGATTTTATTTTATGGTAATTTGTTGTTTGGGCTTGGCCTGTGAGCCGCCCCGAGTCCCCATTGGGGAGATGGGGGCGGGGTACAAATAAAGTTTATTACTATTATAATTATTATTATTATATAGCTTTTGATTGTGTAATGTACACAGACTTTGTGCACAAAATTATTTAAAATATTGTATACAAAATTTATTTCAAGCTATGTGCACAAGGTGTATATGACATATAAATGATGGCCATGTATAAATATGTGAGGGGAAGTCATAAGGAGGAGGGAACAAGCTTGTTTTCTGCTGCCCTGAAGACTAGGATGCAGAACAATGGCTTCAAACTACAAGAAAGGAGATTCCATCTGAACATTAGGAAGAACTTCCTGACTGTGAAAACTGTTCAGAGTGTGGTGGAGGCTCCTTCTTTGGAGGCTTTTAAACAGAGGTTAGATGGCCATCTGTCGGGGGGCTTTGAATGCAATTTTCCTGCTTCTTGGCAGAATGGGGTTGGACTGGATGGCCCACGAGGTCTCTTCCAACTCTATGATTCTATGAAATGAATTTTATGTTAAGACTTGAGTCCCATCTCCAAAGGATCTCACTATATACAGTATATGCAAATATTTCAAAATCCAAATATATACTGTATATATATTTGAAACCCAAAACACTTCTGGTCCCAAGCATTTTAGATACTCAACCTGTATTTTTAATTATCCGAAATATTACTGAGTATTTGGAAGAAATACTATGCCTTTTTGCCTGTTGTCTGGCTGGATCTTTTAAAATGCCTCTGACTATTTCAGATGCTCAATTTAATGATTGCTCTCTTAACATGGTCTGACATATGTCCACATATTATCACTAAACTCAGCTCACAATGAACACAGCACTCAGTCAAAAAGGATATGGGAAGAAAGCTCAGAGGAGAGATGGGAACATCAATGTGCTGTCCCATCACATGGTCAAAAAGCAGATGGGAAATTGACATGCCCTAACAAACAGCCATTAACTTCTTGTTTATTCATTTAGTCGTTTTTGACTCTTCATGACCTCATGGAGCAGCCCTGAGCTCTCATAGAGCTCTCTGTCAGCCGTCGCCACCCCCAGCTCCTTCAAGGTCAAGCCAGTCACTTCAAGGAAAACTTCAATCCATTTTGCCCTAGGTCGGCCCCTCTTCCTTTTCCCTTCCATTTTCCACAGCACCATTATCTTATCCAAACTTTCCTGTCGTCTCATTACGTGGCCAAAGTACTTAATTACTTCTAATATCCTTCCTTCCATTGAGCATTATTTCCTGGAGTATGGACTGGTTTGATCTTCTTGCGGTCCAAGGCACTCTCAGAATTTTCCACCAGCACCACAGTTCAAAAGCATCTAATTTCCTTTGCTCAGCCTTCCTTATGGTCCAGCTCTCGCATCCATATGTTACTATCAGCCATTAACTTAATTAATTTAATTCCATAAAATACAGTTGTGAGATTGAATAGATCATTAGCTACGCTACAGCAAAGATTTGTGTGTAAGAGTATCTTAGGGGTCAAGCTGCATCACTGCAAAAGAGGGGATCATGAGCTTTTCAGATGTCAAACAAAACACCTATGATACTTCACTATGGCCAATGCTAGCAAAGTTTATCAGAGCTGCATTACAGCAACATCTGGAACATCACCTCTGCACTGGCCAACTTCACCATCTTTAAGTGAGTTGCAATGCCACTCAAAGTGGCATTGCACACTGAAAGTGACCTTGGACCTTGAAGTGAAAGGCCCCTAAGATACAATTTAGCATCCAAACAATGCCCGTCAGATATTTTTGGAGTGATTTCTTTTTCTTGTTTAAACAATAATGTGAAAGGATCTAGGGGGCCATGGCTAGTGTCTGCTTGCCAGACAATTCCTGTCCCTGCTTTAGAGAGGTCTGACATGTACTTTTGACCCCCCCCCCGACTCCTGCCCTTTTTAGGACAATAAAACTGCACTGAGATAACATACATGGGTCATTCCAGTTCTCTCTTTGAAGCTTGGAGGCTTGTTGTGTGTCATCTTTTGACAATTTTGTAGCTAAAGAGAATTCAGTTCCATTCAAATCAATAATTCTATTTCAGTGAAACAAAAGAAAACACTATGATATTTGTAGCTTTACATTGTTAATAACCTATGATGACACAAGTATTAAATCAAAGCAGGATGTAACGAAGGTGGAATCGATGCTAAAGCTTTCCTTCAACATTTGTGAACAAAGGTGCCACAACAGCCCCCAATGCAAAAACTTCTCCAAACCTGTTGTTAAAGCAATCCTATGGCCTCTTCTAATCAGGTGTCGGTTCTACTTTCTGACTGTGAGATATTCTTTCATAGAAAAGAATACACCTAACATTTCTCATAGCACCCAGATTGGGGGTCCCAGGCTTAAGACTCCTTCTGATTTTAGCTAAACCATGCCTCTTCCCCACTTTTAAAACAATCATACACTCTCTCATCAGCCCTCAGATCTCTTCTGAAGCAGGAACAACTGGGAATAAAGCCAAAGGGGCACTTTCAGTAATGGTATTTAAATTGCATCCTCTTCTTCCCAGGAGAATTTGGCAGGGTTGCTTGTAGTTACACCTTGTTTGCCAACCCTTCTTCTGTAGGATTTCCTGGATATGATTTGTCATAGTCAATATTTCCTCCAGGAATACAGTACAACAAGATTTCAGCTTAATTCTTGGCAGTGACTTTCTAGGCAAATTACTGTCTGGAAACTAACACATCTGCACATTCCATATCATTCACACCATTATATTTCGGAACTGTATATATAACAAAGCTTAAAGGTGTAATGCTAGAAAATATTGACAATTTCTGCTATCTAGGCAGCCACCTCTGCTCAAAAGTCAATATCATCTTCGAAATACAACACCATCTGAGCTCGCCGAGCGCAGCATTTTTTTCGAATGCAACAGAGTGTTTGAGGATTGGGATATTTGTAGAGATAACAAGATGCTTGTTTATAAAGCTACCCCCCTCCCCCAACTCTGTTATATGCCTGTGAAACATGGACCACCTACAAACATCAATCTCGACTTCTGGAAAGATTCTAACAGTGTTGCCTTGAAAAAATTCTGCAAATCTCTTGATAATTTTTAGGAGCTTAAACAATGTTTTATGGCATATAAGAACAATCAGTGTCTAAGTATTAGGGTCTATTAAGGGCTGTATATTCCATTAGTGAAGCTAATACTAGTGTTGGGACATAAGAGAAGGATGTCTGAGTTATGACATAGGAGAGCACTTCTAAGTTGTGGAATGTCCTCCCATTAAAAACCCATTTGGGACCAACAGTGGTTTCACTTAAGAATAACTTTGCCATCTGTTGGCTGTGCTTCGATTGTATTTGGCGTTTTTTTTTCATAGCAAGGCATTGGACTAGATGGTCTATGTGGTCTCTTCCAACTATCAATGGCCAACACACATTTTGATGTCTCAAATGTTAGACCCGTTTCTGGGTAAATCTGACCTTTGTGATTCCAAAAATGGTGTAATCCCCCCCCCCCCCTATGAGCTCTAGTTTTTGAGATACAGAATATATGAAATCTACCAGTCACCATCTGCTTGCACAGACAGTTAGGCTGTGTGATTCTTTCATTTAATTTAGGACCAAACCAAAAGCAATCCTACTCACCACAGCCTTTGGGATGCACACATTCATCTCAAATATTTATGTATATAGTTTTCTGATTGACTGATCCTTTGTTCAAGCATGAAACTTGATTATTTACATCCTTGCAAAGGAAATATCACAGTTTTCATAATTGGCTCTGGTGATTAAAGCATGTAACTATTTTGTGCATGTACTGATTGAGATTACTCTTACTGGAACATGGTGTGGAACTTGGTTATTTTAAAAAAATGGGAAAAAGTGAACAAAAAACCCCTTCTTTTGGTCCACAACTCCCAAAATGGTCCAAACTGGCAGGTTTGGGCAGTTATAATCTAAAAAATGACATTTTCTAGCTCTGTGATAAGGGATTCTATTGTGCTCTATGCTCAGAACTCTAAAGCTGTGCTCAGACAGTGACTCTTCATAGCAAACGAGCAATAGCTGTCACTCTGAATTTGCTCCAGCTCACCAGCCCCCAAATCCAACAGAACATACGTTCCAACCTATGAGAGCAGCTCACATGCTTCTTTTCCCTGACAGAGCTAATTCCCATGAGTCTTATGGCTGTGATCAGCCACAGGCTTAGCAATAAGTATGTCAAAAGTGAATCTCATATTGTCTAGGAAAAGGCTGATGATAATACTTCAATGGGCCAATATTTCGACAGTGTTATCTGCTAGACAAAGAAGGGAATTAAAGGAGGGCACATTAATGGTAATTTTATGTTTTGTATTGTTAAAGAAAACTGAAAAACCCAATAAAATATTCTTTTTTAAAAAGAGGGCATATTAACATTGGGCCAAAACACCCTAAAGGCACCAGATCTTGTCTCATCTTGGAAGTGAGGCAGGGCCAGTCCTGGATAGTGTTTGGATGACAGACTGCTAGTGAATACCAGGTGCTATAGACTCCATTTCAAAGGAAAGAACTGGCAAAACTACCTCTGAGTATTCCTTCCCTAAGAAAACCCTATGAAATTCATGGGATCTCCATAGGTCAGCAGGGAACTTGAAAACACACTTAATACGAACACATCATAAAGCATTCAATAAGCTGAGTTTGAAATGCGACAGCAGCTATTGATAGATTTTTTAATGTTAGCCTAAAGAAGGAGAATGAGAAAAGGAAATACAGATGGAGTTAGGGATGGTAAGAATATTAATAAATCTCAGTTTCAGGAGTTTAAAATGGAATAATCATATACAATGATAGTCCTGCTCAATATTCCCCTAGTATCTGACATCCCATAATGTCTCATAGGAATTATTATGTGGAGAAAAACACATGCCTTGTTCTGTGAACCTTATTTCCAGTGGAGCAAATAGGTGTCTTGTGCAAAAAAAGATTCTTATTTGTGCAGGAAAACCTGTTTTCAGCAGAGAATGCAGTTTTTGGCACATTTAAGAATAATTCCCATGCAACATTTTAGGACAGTCTAATATGGGATAATAATGTGAAGTAATATTTTTCTTCCTCCATATTCAACAATTCGTCAATAATTTACACAACTATAAAGGACTCTTCCCAGTAAGTAATTCTAAGGACAAAGCACATTCTAGGAACCCCAATAGAATTTATATGAAAGTCTTCACAATAAAAGCAGTTTGCCTTTTAAAATTGTCTACAACATGCTCATCTCAGATATTTCACTTTTTGACACACTGCCCATTCAGTGACTTGATGTCCCACAATGCCAACATTTTGCTTTCTTCTCTTAGACAAGAGACTAATTCTGAAATAATATAATTTTAGAAGAAATTAATTCCACCACTACCATGTATTAGGGATGTTAATATTTGACCAGCTCATTCTCTAAAGTGAAAACTTTTTAACGATTTCCTTTCTGCTTCAATGAAAACAAGTATTTTGTGTAGTTCCTATCCAGTATCTGCACAATCTCTAGTTTTTCCAAAAATTACTGTAGTTTCCTGAATCTAAAGCTTATCTTTTTTGACTAAATGGCCGTGCCAGGAAAAGGGGAAGGTGGGGTGAACTGTTTTTAATGCTATTTTTAATTTTGCTATGAGATTTATGTTTTATATCAGGGCTGTTCGTCATATACTAAACTTACTGCAGCCGCCAAAGGAAAAAAATGGGGAAGGTGGTCTGGTGAACTGTTTTTAATGTATATTTATAACTATTTTTAATTTTGCTATTTGTATTGTATGTTATGTTTTATATGATGTTGGCATTGAATAGTGTCTGTTGGTAGCCATCCTGAGTCCCTCTTCGGAGGTGAAAAAGACGGATTATAAATGTTCCAAATAAATAAATAAATAACTCCTGTCTGAGAGATGTCACCTCTAATGAAATGGCCAGGGATCGATGTTATGCAATCCTGGGATTTGCAGTTTGGTGAGGCACCAGCATTCCTTGGCAGAGAAACTCCTGGATTCCATAGCATTGAATCAAGGCAATTAAAGTGGATTCATTCTACATCATAGATGCACCCAAAGGTTTTCCTTTCCATTGCTTTGATGTTCTAACACAATTGTTTATAATGGAGGAATTCTGAACAGGAAGCAACAGTAATGCACACCTCTTTTGGCCAAATTACAAAGAGAACGCTTTTTGCCGCCTTTTTTGGTTTCAGGGTTTTGAAAATTGAAGTGTGCATTAGATCTGATGGCGCATTTGACTCGAATAAATATGGGTATTCGGCACAGAAATAATTTTCTACATAGTCACTCTGGTCATAGGAAGACCCAACCCTGCTATGAAATGCACTCCTCTGTTTTCTCCCAGAAAAACAAATGGCTCTGAAGAAAACACTTCACATGAATGCTGCTCTTCTATGGAGGTAAAATTTGTTCACATTGCCTATAATTCATAAGGACTCGACATAGCTGTTGTGTATGCAGACTTATACTAGACTGAGCTCTATACATTCCCTCTACCTCAGATTTTACACACAACTCCACAAGGCATTTCACATGGCATTTAATGGCGATCCATAAGAAATGGGCAGAAATTGAGAAGCATCTGGCTATGTCACTATAACCAGACTGAGAATAATTACAGCAGCACTGAGATCTATTACAGTCCCCCAGAAGCCTTAGTGTTGATGTAATTATTTTGTGTCTGGCTATTTCATGCCAAACACACTCTTCTGATTTTGCAGTTACACAGAATGCCATTTGGGGGGGATGTTCCAAAATCTGTATAGTAACGGGTAAGAGGCACGGTAATGGGAGAAAGAAATATGGAGACATAAGGGAAACATTTTGTATTTGTCCCCGAGAATTGCAGCCATAAAATGTCCAACATCCCACAATAAAGACATTGCACAAGAGACGTAACAGTTATGTGCCTTCACAGAACAATTGTGCCTTCTATCAGGGTCCCTAATTTATACAGGATGTTCATTCATATACGGTTATAAGCATTTGGAACTTGCTTCTGAAACAAATATGCACACTTCAAACATGACATGAAAGCTCTTTGACTTCTGAACAGCATTCTTTCTCTGGGATTTCAACGAAGCATAAACACAGGAAAAGATCAAAGCAAGAAGAGGTTAGTGTGATCGAGAAGGCATGTCTCTGAACATCAGTGCAATAAACATGGTAACTTACAGATGATAAGGCATTCTTCAGTCCAACTATCTGAGCAGATGGAGATGAGATTGCATCATGATCAAACATCTGCTTTAGCTTCTCTCTCTCAGTTGATATTGTACCAAAAGCCGACTTTAGGGTAAAGTACACTAGAAAAATAGTTTAGAAATATCTGAGTTACAGAAGTGACAACATAATCAGGAGGTCAACATGTTGGCAAATTCAGCGCAATGTACTATAATCAGACAAAACAGAGAAACAGGCAAGAGCATAAACTTGATTGCTTTTGGAGATGCTTTTTTAAAAACAGTGTTTATGTAAACTATTTGAGTTGTCTTGATTAGTGAGGTATAAATATCAAAACAAAAACAACCAAAACAAGACTAGGTTACATCATTAAAATGTAAGCACTTCACTAAAGAGGAAATGTCAGTTATACAATTAGTTCTCTGAGTCTGAGTTCACAACATTTATTTTGACTAAAGTCTTAGCATAATATGGATGGATAATTTGGGAATTGCCCAAGGGAACTGGCTGAAGAGAAATGATTTCCTTGAGCAAGTCACATTCACTCTGTGAATGTGTTCCCCTGACGTTAAGTCCAGTCATGTGCAATTCTGGGGGTTGGTGCTCATCTCCATTTCTAAGCCGAAGAGCCGGCTGTCTGTATATACTTCCTACGTCATGTGGCCAGCATGACAGCATGGAGTGCCATTACCTTCCCGTAGAAGTGGTACCTACTGATCTACTCACATTTGCATGTTTTTGAACTGCAAGGTTGGCAGTGGCTGGGCCTAACAGCGGGAGCTCACCCTGCTTCCCAGATTTGAACCGCCAACCTTTTGGTCAGATAGTTCAGCAGCCCAGCGGTTTAACCCACTCTACTACCAGGGGGCTCTTCTCTCAGCCTTAGAGGAAAGCAAATGCAACTTCTCTTTGATCAAATTTTGCTAAGAAAACACTGTGATAGGTTTCTCTTAAGATAGCTATGTTTTAAAAATGACTTGAACCCATACAAACAGAGAGGGGGGGCTTTGGATAACATGGGGAAGAGTTAACACCCCCCTATGGTGTTTCTTTTGCTGTCTGTGCCTCTGTTCATAAGATGTAACCTCACTTTCTGTCTCTATGATAATTGGATTTTGAAAATTTTTGGCTTGTTGTGGAAACAAAGATTGGTGAGAATGCATCAGTGGTGACACTTCCCCCTCCCCGCCCCCCATGATAACTCTTTCAGGAGTGGATTTCCCTTCCGAGGGTTAGATTTCTTTCACTTCCTGTTGTCTCACCCCCATTCTTAACTGTGAGTCGTTTGTAAGTCATTTCTTTGTAACTCGGGGACTGCTTGCATATACATGGATTATAATATGTGTATACATGTGTGTCTTGGAACCACATCCTGGCAGATATCAAAGGCCCACTGTAGTCGTGAGTAAAAGCTACACGAGATACTGTGAGATTCCAGGATACAGGTTAACAACAGTTCATGGTGAATCTAGATGATGAAGAACCCATTTACATCATCATCATCATGTCTGCTGTGGACTCATCTTGTTATGTTTATAATAATAATAATAATAATAATAATACTTCATTTATCCCCCGCCACCATCTCCCATAGAGACTCAGGACGGCTTACAAAATGGCACACAAAGATGCCATACGTAAAATACATAATAGATTAATTAAAATACATCAACATAAAAACAATAATACATTATATAAACCAGGTATTTAAATTGGATAAAACAACCTCTATTAAAACAGAATCAGTTAAAAGATCTATGTGATCAATATAGCAGCCCAACAGAATGTCCAGAATGTAGATATAAAGTGCTAAATGATTGGTAATCAGTTCTGGTTATTGTCTAAACATTACCAATTGCCTGCTGGAAATTTGTTTTAGTATATAGAGTTTTCCTAAAGTGTTGTAGTGTAGGGGCTTGACTAAGTTCAATGGGGAGGGCGTTCAAGAGCCCGGGCGCCACCACTGAGAAGGTCCTCTCCCTTGTCCCCACCAACCACACTAAAGGCGGAGGCGAGACCAAGAGGAGGGCCTTCCTGGCAGATCGTAGTGCCCACACTGGTCCATAGCGGGAGATGTGGTCACGAAGATAGGCTGGACAAGAACTGTGTAGGGATTTATAGGTAATAACCTGCACTTTGAATTGGGACTGGAAACTTATTAGCAGCCAGTGGAGCTGCTTCAATAGGGGCATGTGCTTCATGCTAGCCTCGCTATATTGGCTACTTTAATTCCACAGAGGTCACCCTGTAATGAAAATTGCTCATTTGGAGTATAGTTCCCAGAATACTGGGCTCTTAGGTGACAGTTTCAAGCCTTTATGGGATTATGATATTCCCAATTTGTTCCAACAGAGCCATGTGAGAAAACAGGATACAGCTGTTTCTAGGCTATGATTCATAGAGCCATTTTAAACTAGCAAGATAAAAGCCAATAATTATTTCACTATGGCTGTGAGGTATGAGCTACTTCAATATAATCTCAACACTTAAAATTGAATTAGCGTGTGTAGGCGGGGTGATTTTGGGTCTTTCAGTTATTGCACTGCAATCTCTATTAGCCTTTGCTAGTATAGTGATGTTGAGTGCTGCAATAAAAACATTTGGAGGACCACATGATAGGTCTTAAATAATCATGTGTTAGTTATGAGAAAAGTGAGAGCTTGATGACAAGGTTGACTATACTATGCAAGATGGAAAATTAGGAAGTCGATGCTTAATTTCTGTGTTGTTGTGGGTTTTTCGGGCTGTATGGCTATGTTCTCTAGAAGCATTCTCTCCTGATATTTCGCCTGCATCTGAGACAAGCATCCTCAGAGGTTGTGAGGTTTGTTAGAAACTAGGAAATTGGGTTTATATATCTATGGAAGGTACAGGGTGGGAGAAAGAACTCTTGTCTGTTGGAACTAGGTGTGAATGTTTCCATTGGCCACCTTGATTAGCATTTGAT
This sequence comes from Anolis apletophallus, assembly GCA_030556195.1. Classification (NCBI taxonomy): domain Eukaryota; kingdom Metazoa; phylum Chordata; class Lepidosauria; order Squamata; family Anolidae; genus Anolis; species Anolis apletophallus. Next base: position 50,455,107 of record JARBWK010000008.1, read on the forward strand.
GGAAAGTTTTTAGTTGTGGCTTGTTACTGCCTGGGAAATTCCTTTGTTGAGAGATGATTAGCTGTTCCTGATTGTTTCTTGTCCAGAGTTCCCCTGTGTTTGAGTTTTGTTTTTTATTTGCTGTTATAATTTTAGAGGGTATTTTTTTAGTACTGGTAGCCAGATTTTGTTCATTGTCATGGTTTCTTCCTTTCTGTTGAAATTGTCCACATGCTTGTGGGTTTCAGTAGCTTCTCTGTGTAGTCTAACATGGTAGTTGTTAGAGTGGTCCAGCATTTCTGTGTTCTCAAATAATATGCTGTGTCCTGGTTGGTTCATCTGTGCTTAATAGTGATCTCAAAACATTTCCTAATTGTAAAAAGTTGAACATGAGATTTCAGCAAGTATCTGTTTCATTCCCAAAGTCAACTTTCCCCTGCAACTAAATCTGCTGTTCATACACAGATAAACCATTTATACTCAGTTGGCTACTGCTTTATTTATTTTGAAAAAGACTGACTACTGCCAGCCTAAGCTGGCCTTCTAGCTCCTTAAAATGATTTTCCCCTTCTTCTCCAATTACTAAAAATAGATTACTGCCATAGCAACCTCCTTACATCACAAATGCCAACTCTGAAATTTAGCAAGCTACTTGGAGCATGTGTACGTATAAGCCAGATGTAATCTACCACTGCATTTTCGGATAAAGATTTTAACAAATGCCTTCGGGACAGAAGATTCCAACAACTTACATTCAGACCGGCAGTCTAGACTATTCAGCTTGCATGCAATTGGTTCATCACAAATATCCTAAGGCTTTTTTTTGTTTGGGCATGAAGAACCAGCTAAAGAGAATTATGTGACAATTGGGAAGATATTATAAAATGCCCTTAATGCATACAGGGAATTTTCTAGATGGCCTTTATGATTTGCCTGCATAAACAAATGTATGCTTTAGTTCAGAGAAGACTGTAACAGCAAAATAAGGTAACTAGTCTAATTCAATCTGTGGTAAAAACAGTTCAGGGGTTAAATACAATATTTCACATGGCTTCAAACTGCTGAAATTGATTTTACTTGTATGCCACCAGATCTTGTGATATGGGGCACAATACATAAACACACAAACAAATTATGATTGATAAATCTTTCATCTTCAAAAGAATGACAGAGCAACACATTAAAGACAAAAAAAGGCTTTAAAACCAAAACTTTAGGGCAAACTGATATTTTACTTGCTTGCTCACAGCCTTAATAACTTTTATCACAATAGCAATAAATATAAATACAATCTGGTTTACCTTTATGTGCTATGTGACACAGGTCTTCCTGCATTTTAGAAAACTCCGATGTGGTCTCAGAGCCATTCGAATAAATTTTCTCTTCAGCAAAATCTAATGTAGATAAATTAGGATTGGACGCATGCAGCCTCAGTGGAGCAGAAAGAACACTTGGTACCTACAAAGAACAAAAACACCAGCTTCTGGTGTTAATAATAATGCTAACAACAATAACAAAGGGTTGTCAGACTCAAGATTTATCAAAGGAATGAAAATAAACTATTTAGTCTCCAAAATTAAGAGATAAGAGTTTATATAAGTTTGTCATGTAGTTTACACAAAACATTAATTAAGGGCCTGAAAATCCTGCTTAGGTGAGGTTTATCTTTCAGGCCTTTGTTCTCCCTCCCTTCTCACAGCAACACCAGAGGCACTCCAAGTGGCCAGCTTCTTGTCAAAGGACATTTAGCATAATGCCAAGTTTTAAAACTTTCTTTGTGTTTTGAAACACATTATAACTGTACCCTCAATTTGCTTCTGACATGATAAATAAATAACCCCGTCTTTAACTCTCTGCCATTGGGAGCCCCCGGTGGTGCAATGGGTTATACCCTTGTGCTGGCAGGACAGCTGACCGAAAGGTTGGCGGTTTGAGTCCAGGGAGTGGGGTGATCTCCTGTCTGTCAGCTCCAGATCCTCATGCGGGGACATGAGAGAAGCCTCACACAGGATGGTAAAATATCTGGGCGTCCCCTGGGCAACGTCCTTGCAGACGGCCAATTCTCTCACACCAGAATCAACTGGTAATTTCGCTCCTGACATGAAAAAATATCCTTTAAACTTCTAGGGGAAACACACAGCCTCCAGGTTTCATTGCACTATAGTTCCCAGCATTTTTCATCATTTGCTACATCTGACCAGGTTTGTTGAAAGTTGCAGTCCAAGAATATTTGTAGGGCAGTTTAATTCCCACCCCAGTACGGGTTTGTACACTCTCCCACTTAGGTCGACCATGGTAGTTCTTTTTAATTGTTTTCTATCTTCTGCACAAGCTCATTTACTAACAATACCCTTTCAAGATTATATTTTTCATGCTCTGCAAAGAACCGGTTCATTAATATGTCCTTCACTTCCTTGATATCCACACCATTATGCAAAACTTTGTGAAATAATCCCAGCATCACCATACCCAAAGGATACTAGAACTGACTTATGCTCTAGTCCTAGAGTAAATTATTTTTTTTTGTCCATTGGTCTATGTTCATTTCTTCTTGCTTTCCTTTTCCTAGTCAAACTTCCCATCGTATTTCCACTTTATTTGGGGAGGCAGTTACTTATCTGTTACTCACCTGGAAGTGTGCACTCCAACTCCTCATTAAATGTTTTGCTGAATTCAGGGGACTAGGGGTATGGGGAGAGAAAAGGTAAGGGGCAGGATTGCTAGGCTAAAGTGTGGCCACAGCAGAAGCGTATTGGACAGTTTATTAGGGGTTGGCATTTGGCCGGTCACAAGCAAAAAGAACAAAAAACAAAACAAAAAAATCTTGGTCAATTGACTGGCCAAATCAAAGGCAAGTATTTAAAAGTGTTATTCCTCCCTGTACCACCCCCATGATAACAAAGAACAAAGAAAACTTTGCTAACTCCAGAATATATAAAGAGACTTCACTCACTCCCCCAGGCAATTTACAGATCACATGGTGGGTCACTAAGTGATCTAAAACCTGGAACAACGATGGGTTTTGCCACCTTCCATTTGTAAACACTCTTACAACTTTTTATGGGGATACATCTGCAGACTGGGTGTGGATAAATTAAACTTCATTTGGGAATGCTCCACAGACAACACACTTTTACAATGAGCAAATTGACTGGCCTGTTGAATGTAGATTCGGAGATTAGATAATATCTTTGAAGCTGACAGTGGCCCCATAGATGCTATACATATTTGAAAGTTTGGGCAAAGACAGAAGACCATATTGGACTGAGGGGAGCTATGAGCTATATTTTGGTCCAGCTAACATGGCTGCGGGGCCATGTTAGCTGGCCTTGCAGCCAGCTAACATGGAACATAGAATCTAGTTTACCCTAAAGGCACCAGATTCTATCTGATCTTTGAAGCTAAGCAGCATCAGCTCGGGTTAGCGCTTGGATTGGATAGTGGGTGCTGTAGGCTATCTCTTAGAGGAAGGAACTGCCTCTGGGTATTTTTTTAACCTAAGAAAACCTTAAGAAATTGATGGGGTTGCCATACATCAACAGACAACTTGAGGGCACACACACACATGTTTGCAACTCATATTCTGATCATCAAATATACCTTAAATATTATAGTAGTCACTTCTTTTTTCCACTTTTCTAGGCAGAGGGAGGAGGTGGAGCAGCACAGCACTAATCTTTCATACCACACACACACAAACTACATTGCCAATGAACTACCACTATCACAATGCCTTGGTAAACACTCTGCACTCAGGGACAGTGCACAAACATGAACTTTACCATCCAGGTTCAATTATTTTTCTCCTCGTTCTTTGCATTACCTGACAGACATCACAGAGGGTGGAATTGTTGCTAGTAAGTCACCTACAACAGTGCCTCTCTGAAAACCACTTGTATATGATTTTATGTCAATGCTTTCTACCTAAACTATGTAATTTTGTTCATAGACTGCTCTGGCTACAGCAAAGAGTCAGCAGAAAAGCTGAGCTGTGTTAATCGAAATGGAGAAAAAGATCTGCAGAAATTTTCAGAGGTCATTGAAAAATGAAAATTGGTTGCAAAAGTGAGGAGTAGTAGTCGCGTGAGAAAGAAGGCAGGGCTCTTTTCCCTCTAGAAGCTGTGTCAGTGAGATAATTTGATGATACCTTATCCCAAATTCCAGATACTTGTTAAAAGTACAGAAACCTTTGCTTTTTCATATGGCTATCTTAAGTGTGTTCACACTGAACAAGAAACTATCATACATTGCTTGGAAGTACTAAAAAAAGACAAAGTTGCAACGTTTACTCTTTATTAAATGTTGAAGGAGGATGAAGGTGACAATGATAATATTTGACCAGTCAATTGACCAGTACTTCAGCCTCACAGCTTGTATACAACTCTGCTTTGATTTGGATCTTGCTAAGCTCCCCATCCTCCAACTGGCATCCCTTTTATAGCTTGAGAGAGAGATCTTTTTCAGCCCATTTTGGTACTGGCACAATATATCGTGCATGGCACTGCAATGCCCTATCTCCCTTCTCAAACCCTGTAAACTCAACAAACCAAAAAATGAGCATCAACCAGATAGAGAAATCCATCCATGGAAATTGTTTATTATGTCAATAAAAACCTCAATGAATAAAAAATCCAGTAAATTAGCACCCTTTGTCCTATATATTGCTTACACTAGCTGAATAAAATCACTATCTGTCATGAAGACTAATTACAACAACTATGAATTATACTGGGAGTTGTGGTCCAAGAAGTAACATTTCCAAACTCTGCTATTTTAAGGTTGAGGCACATGGTTGGGGAAAAGCATTGGTTACCTGCAACATTGCTTTAGTGTCTTTACCAAGGGCTCGGGAACGCCACCTTCTATGCGATCTTTTTTCCTTTTTAGGACTTTCAAAAGGGATGCCCTTTAAAATAGCACACGGAGGAAAGGGGACAAAGAAAAACATCATTTGACACAACTCTAGAAAGCAAGATCAGATGAACTAATAACAACATGACCTACCAAAGAATCAATTTTCACAACAAACCTGCATGGCATTTATGGCTGGTGCTGAGTATGTCCTATGGAGAACTTCCATGCTTTGCAAAAGCTGGCTCATCTCCAAGAGATAGCTGTGACAATGGGAGAGTTCTGTTTGGGACAAAGAATGAATTTTCAGAGGCTTTGCAAGAATAGGAGGAGAAAGAAGCAAGACAGACAGGCACCAGATTGCACAGCTATTTGTGGACTGGTTATAGGGTGCAATAAGTTATCTGACAGTTTTCATCCTAATAGTATTCAAAAAGGAAAACAGATCTTAAAATGAAATAGACCCAAATAAAGTAATTCAGACTTTCAAGCAATTGTTATTAAGCCAAGGTACCGCCACTTTAGCAAACTCAACATGGGGGAGCAAAATACACTATCACTACATTAACAACTTTCTAAAATAGTATTTGTATTTAGAAATGATTATATCAAACTGTGTGGGAAATGTATTGTTGAAGGCTTTCATGACCACAATCACTGGGTTACTGTACGTTTTTTTGGGCTGTTTGGCCATGTTCCAGAATCATTCTCTCTGGATGTTTCGCCTGCATCTATGAATTCTCACAACCTCTGAGGATGCCTGCTATAGATGCAGGCCAAACGTCAGGAAAGAATGCTTCTTGAACACAGCTATACAACCCGAAAACCTTATAATCCTTTGTGGGAAATGATAGAGATTTTTCCAATATCTTTGAATTCAGAACATTACTAAATTTCAAGGGGAAATGTGCACACAACGCTTTTATCTGTAGCATAAAATGTCATCTAGATACATTTTTATTGTTAAATGCTCTTTGCTTAAAGAGATGCCAAGTTCGCAATATATGGAATTCTAATCAAAACTGAAGTAGTAAAATTGAGCTAGATCTAAATTGGCTTGGAAGAGATCTATACTTTGGTCCTCCAGGTGTTTTGGACATCAACTCCCAGAAGCCCAAACAAGATTGGCCAATAGTTCTTGGCTGACTATTGGACCTGTGGGCTGGGGTGCACTTTTCCACGGGAAGCCAATGGATAATGTACATCCAAGATTTGTATAGCGCTGATGTAAACAAACAATAAATCAAAACAGGAAACACAAAAACCACATAAGCATGACCCATCTCCATATTTTTTTAAAGCCTCAATGAAATGGTGCAAGTGATGAGAAATGTGCAGGTTAGTAACAGGAAAATTCACTTCTCCAGCCCATTCTCGGTCATCGTATCTTTTCTTGGATGCAAAATGCCAAGCTAATGCAAAAATATATTAAAGTCACTAAAATAAATTGTGTATACTGATGTATAAGTTCAGAAATTTTAGTTAAAAATCATTGTAAAAACCTGGGCTGACTTCTCTACAGGTCAATGTGAGGAACCATCCCCTTCTCTGAATAGAGTGGAGAAAAGTAAGCACTTACTCCACCCTGGGAGAACCTAAAAGAAGCACCAAGGCCCTCTTCTATATCTGTGTTTCCACTTTTGGCCTTTTTTATTGTTTGGGTGGGGAAACTAGCATTGGTGTTTTCCCTTCTCTGTGGAATGACCCTCAATGTTTTCAAAAAAAATCCATAATCGGCAGCCAAGGGATATAGAAAGAGTTACCGTATATATTCATGTATAAGTTGAGATCAGGTTTTGAGTCCAAAATTATGGATTCCAAAACCCATCCACCTATTGACAGAGCTCTGATGCACTATACCCTCATTCCCACTATTGTATGTCAAAATTGATTTTTCAAATCCTTAGTATGTGGAGAGGGCAAGTGTATTGGGAGAAGACAAAGAAGGAGAAAATACTAAGAGTTTATGGATGTAGTTTTGCAGTACCATATATTGATCAACTGTATATTTCCTTTCCTAACTCAATTTCTAATTTGTAAAGACTTGCTTTAAAAACTAGATTCTGGACCATGGGACAAGCTCTAAGTAACAGAGAATCACACATTACAAATGATCTATAAATGCCCAGTAACATAAAATTTGGATTCCATTTTTTATTACCTTTGGAGCATCTTTCCATATCTTCAGAAGAATGTAGCCAAGGTGGGATCCTTGACTCATTGGCTGAACAGGAGAATGACAAACTACTTCCAGTCTGCACTGAATTTTGTTGTGTCAGGGTGCCTCTCTGTTCAAGGAGGCAAAACTTTATTACCTAATAATATATTCCAAAGTATAGCTCGCTCTCTCTCTCTCTCTCTCTCTCTCTCTCTCTCTCTCTCTCTCTCTCTATATATATATATATATATATATATATGGAATGGATACCCTAATTGGTATGTTATATAAACTTGAAAGTCTAATACAGAGATATGCATACACACACACACACACAGATATGCATACACACACAGCTTACAAAAGCAACTCCCCAAATTATGAAGGCTGTATACATTAAAAGCTCTGTCTGGCTTGATGTTAATCTAGAGGATGGCAGAACAAAGACATACATTTAACAATAGTTTGCTGGTGGCTACAACCCTTTAAAAGGCCGTGGTACATGCCAGAACTTTAAGTATTATCCAGCTGGTTATTATAAATCAGCTTTACCCAAACAGGGACTATCGAGACATTTTAGATGACAGTCTCCATTATTTCTACAACTACTGTTAATGATGAGGGGTCATGGAAGTTACAACCCCAGACATCTAAAGGGCAGCAGGTTTGAGAAAGCTCATCTACGACGAAGTATTCGTCCATCTATGGAAATCTAGGGGAGTTACACAATTTTCTCAATTCTTGATCTACCAGGAAGATAATTAGATGCTCCTACAGAGACACTTATCTGAGCCTAGAATAAGAACAATGAAGACAGTGCACTTCGTATTCTACAAAATAACAAAGAAATACATGCTTTTATAATCAATTAGCCCATGTGAAGTTTTGACTTGATGTTTTAACATTATGACTCCAGGCTTACAAAATTCCATGCAGTTTCCAGTAAATGCCAGAAAGAGCTCATTGCTCATTGACACTCCTGACATATAATTGATTAGGACAAGTAGTACAATCTCAGTGTAATGCAAGTAGCAGACACTCCTCAAATACCCTTCATCAAATGCATTCCATACACACTCAGACCAATTTATACCCTGATGCAAGACCATAATCTACAACAAACTTTTTTTTACCTTTCTGCTTGTTGGGGATTCCAAAAAGCCAGTTACTGAATCTGTAATCGAGGATGATGCTGGAAAGAAATGATTATTGATATCATGTGGAAACATGGAGATTTCATTTTGACGATACATTCTATGATGTCGAAGCTTTGCTACCCATTCATCAAAGACTTCCTGAGATTTTGCCTAGAAGGAAATAGAGGTTATTGAAAACAATAACTCTAGTTTGACAAATTACTAGAATGCAACACAACTTGATTTAAGGTTTCTATTTATTTATTCTCAGTATGGTCAATGGCCAGTATGATTCAATATTGCAGTAATATGTTCCTAACCTTGAGTTATGAGTGTGTAATTGATTTGTATTCAGTAAGACTACATAGTCTGGGGTCCCATCGACCTTGACCAATGAGCCAATCAAGTAACACGGAAGGATAAACTGGTTGGCCAACTAAGCATTCTAATTCTTTTGGAGCAGAAGTATACACAAGCAGAAGTTCCATTAACACAACTATCCCACCCTCTCCACATCTCCTAATATTAAGTTCCTGGTCCCAGAACTAGATTCCATATTTAACCCAAATGCAAATTTTCTCAAATGTGGTCACAACACCTAATGCTGCTACCACATCTGCCAATTTCATCTTTAATGCAATGTGGTTCCATTGTAGTCTTATCTGGGCCCATCATGCCCATTTTCCATTTAGACACATAGCACAAGCAAACTACTAATTTACCACAAAAATCCTAAAATTGTGGCTCATTAGAAGAAAACTATGGACAAAAGCGTACATTCCATCACAAATACCTATTCTGAGAAAAATGCTTCAAAATAAACCTCAGGAAATCCAGTACTAGATACTTAAATCCTGGCTTCAATTGTACATTTCTATGATACCAGATTTTTTTTAAAGCTATGGCACAGCAACCATACCAGGAATGAAAGTTTGATTTATTCTACCTACAGAGTTATTACTGAAGGTCAAAAAAAAAGATGACTTAAAAGCATGTGTTGCACAGCTTCAATTTTCAGAAAGATCACACTGATATATATTACATGGCACTGATACACATATCTTTTAATCCACATCAGAAGGTTAACATGTACGATAGGTACATTTTACCCGAAAAGATGCACCTGGAATTCACTCTCTATTGTATTATCTAAGATATATAATGATCCATGAAATAGCTTATTCCATAAATAAATTAGGCTGAACATTATAATCTTATGAAGTATTTATTTATTTATTGACCACACTTGTACCCCACCCTTCTCACCCCAAAGGGGACTCAGGGCGACTGCAGAAAGGCAAAATTCAATGCCGTATACATATATAAAGGCTTTTCCTTGGCATTACGTCTAGCTGTGCCCGACTCGGGGGGGGGGGGTGCTCATCTCCATTTCTCGGCCCAAGAGCCAGTGTTATCCGTAGACGCCTCCTAGGTCATGTGGCCAGCATGACTGCATGGAGCGCTTTTACCTTCCTGCGGGAGCAGTACCTATTGATCTACTCACATATGCATGTTTTTGAACTGCTAGATTGGCAGAAGCTGGGCCTAACAGTGGGAGCTTACCCCACTCCCCGGATATGAACGCCAACCTTTCGGCCAGCAAGTTCAGCAACTCAGTGGTTTAACCTGCTGTGCCACACATATACATATTAGTAAATAAACAACTGCATTATAATCAACCCAATTAAAAACATAAACATTAAAACATCAGTTAAAAACACAAAACCAAGATCATATTCCAGGGCCAATCCGAGTCATCATTCCATTATTTATAGTCTCTTACTGCACTCCTTACTATAGGATATCACATAATTTCTTCTGAACTATTATCCCATGGAATCACAAACTGAACTCTTACACCAGTAACCAAATCTGGATTCAAATGTGGCATAAATATGTTTTTGAAACCCATTTTTATTTGTTTTGATTTGTCAACAGTTTCAACAACATATGTAAAAAAATATTCTGGTTGTCTTTACTAAAAAAAAACCATAAACAAAATACCAGGCTAGATCTAGTTGAAACATTCTGGTTGCCTAATATGATAAATGCAATCTGAACCTACCAATTAAGGAGAAAACGAAATTGCATTTTAACAAACCTAGTGAACTGGGCATATATAGCAGATTCAAAAGGATTTTGAGAACAGAAGCAGACACATCTAGACTGAGTGAAATATCTTGCATTTAAAGGACATATCTTGTTATTGTTTAAATATGATTACCTTTAAATGATAAATATGTTCTTCTGTATCCAAATCTATACATTTTGTTGATTTCTTCACAGACATCACTGAAAGCCCAACATCAATACAGCCATGAAGCTTCCCCCTCTCTATCTGCAAAAAGATATTTAAAACAATTCAGAGACAGGTCAGCAAAAGTCGCTGGAGTATCTGTTTCTTTCTACTGATATCTATCTCAGGAACAATAACTTATTTTCCCTCATTCAATAACTTATTTCCCTCATTATATATGTTCATTTCTATGAAAGCATTTGGGAACATGCCTTCCAGGTACTTACATCAGCTGGACTCTTTGCATACTTCAGAATTCCTTTATCCAGAAAAAAGCATCTCTGTAACACAAAGACAACGCTGTGAGTCAGGAAGAACAAAACTATACAATGTATTTTATGTTTTAAAGAACAGCAGTCCTCTCTCAACAATGTCTTATAAGATGGATGAAATGGCACAGATTTTAACAGTAACGAATGCCAGTATTGAACATTTATTTTACCTTGTGCCAGCCTTTCAGAGGCCATTTCCTTTTTTTCAGCAGGTAGCCTTCCTGTTTTTGTGGTTCCTGTGTGTAATTCATGGCTCCCCGCAGTCCTTCTACAATTTCCCAGCTGTCCTGTTTGGAGACAAGGTCCAAAATATGGTGTATTTTTCTTTATTTGCAACACAGACCAACAGACGGTGTCATTTAAAAGGAAAGAAGCACAGATTCAGTCTCCCACACTCTAATAACCTGAAGTATTTGGATTTTAGTTTCCACGAAATCTCTTAAATTCAGTGGAGAGCTTTAATCAAAGTGGGCTGTGAGTCAAGCCATTATTTTGGGTGAGAAACAGAGGAGTGCAGATACAGAAAAAAATCAGAGATTGATACAGACTGACTCTCAGATGTGTATTTGACTTTACAACTGCATTCAGAAGCAAGAGCTAGCTAAAACCTATTACAATTCAGATCTATCAACAATTAACCAGTATGTCATGACGCACATTGTCCAACAGGCCCAATGCAAGTAGGGACAACTGAAGCCGAGAACAAATTGTGGCTTAGGTCTCACTTTATCAGTTGTTAGAAATAATATCATATGAAAGCTGACTGGCACAACCTGGCGATCACAACCAGACACAGTGAAGACATATGCCTTTGCGCTTTGCTACTCTGCTGCTGCATATGCATGCCCAGTGAGGAAAGCATCTCACCACGTTAATACAGTGGATGTGGCTCTGAATGAGACATGCCGCATTATAACAGGATGTCTATGCCCCACACCACTGCAGAAATTACACTTTAGCTGGTATTGCACCACCCTGACATCTGCTGGGAAGTAGCATTGATATCTACGGCCCATCCCCTACTTGAATATCAGCCAGCATGCCAATGCCTTAAGTGAAGAAACAGATTTATAAGATCTACAGAGATACTCGCAGGAACACCTCAGCAAGCGAGAGTCCAAAAGTGTCAGGCTAAAACCCAGTACCTCAATCAGTGGCTGAGATCAGATGAGAAACTCCCTCCTGGGCACACAGATGAGTGGCTGACCTGGAAGACGCTGAACAGGCTGAGCTCTGGCACCACAAGATACATAGCTAATCTTAAGAAATGGGGCTACAAAGTGGATTCCACGACATGCGAGTGCGGAGAAGAGCAAACCACAGACTACCTACTACAATACAACCTGAGCCCTGCCATGTGCATAATAGAGGACCTTCTTACAGCGACACCAGAGGCACTCCAAGTGGCCAGTTTCTGGTCAAAGAACATTATACATAATGCCAAGTTCTTTTCTAACTGTACCCTCAGCTCACTTCTGACACGATAGTAAATAAATAAGAGGCAAACCACGTTGGGTATGGATGTCACACCATTCCTACCTTATTCCCAGTATTAGCTTACTGTTGCATCTGGATGCATCAATAGCTACATTTGAATGTAACAGCAAACTTTGGTTTAATGAATCCATGATGGACAATGAGTAAACTATGAAAACAAGTTTATCACTTCCAAAAACTCTAACTATAGTTTAGGAAAACGTTACAGCAATAAGTAGAAAGTAACCTCAGAATTTGATGCTGCCCCACCCATATCTTCTGAGTTTGCCTTTAAGAGCATTTCTGTCTTCATTTACATCCAAACACTTTGCCAGGGCTTGGAACACTACCCCGTAAATGCAACTCATTGTATTATTCATTATTTGAAACAGTAGATGCGTTACCGCCATTGTTTTGCTTGTTTCATCAATAGAATCTAATTATACCAAATTGCATGTTTTAATTTTACTTGCCTCTCTTTTTTGGAAGAGGCCAGAAAGGATCCCCTCTTGCAACTCAATGGGGGCTACATCTGGCTATGTAGCCCCCATTGGGTTGCAAGGAAAAAATAACTTCTCCCCTGTAGTCTTTCATTAATAAACATTCATCTGCATGTACTATTTTTAGAAATATGCTGCCACATTCTTAAGTTTCTCTTTCATGGATTTGATTATTCATAAGCTTTTAGCTTCGTCCTAACATGGTCCCCCTCCTTGCCCCCCTGCTTTCAATCTCCTCTGAATCTCCTGTCCTTTCCAAAGACTCAGTCAGACTGTAAGCCTTTTCCAGTCCATCAGTCTGTAAGGTACGGTTGGAAGGACAGAAGATTCAGAGGAAAGGACTATAATCTCAATACCTATTTAAACTGGAAGGTTGGGAGAATAAATGAAAGGCAAAACATGACAAATGAGCCATGTTGAAGACAGAATCAGCCATAAAGGCACTGCAAAGAATATCATATCACTGGAATCTTAGGTCTGGGAGAAATTAAAGGAGAGCATGCTCTGCGGTCAGACAGATATTTTTGGCTCTTTTTGACCTTCATCAGGCCGTAGTCCGACTCTTTTTGAAACAAGAAATAGAAGTCCAGCACTCATTGACACTGACAAAATTACCATCAATCATCTGCAAAAGGCCACCAATACATCACATAGTCCTAGACACTTGGGAAGTTTCTGACGTTGGATCCAATACAACAGCTAGCATAGTGATCTTGTTTGCTGTGTACTAATCTTGTTATGTATGTCTCCAAACTCAGACTGACAGAGTTTTGGATCACAATACTCCTGACCTCACGATCGTAGGGGGAAAAAATATGGATCTTTGATGTTGCAATCTCAGACGACAGCAGGATTGACAAGAAGCAACTGGAAAAGCTTACATAATTTGAGGTTTTAAAGATAGAACTGCAAAGACTCTGGCACAAGCCAGTCAAGGTGGTCCAAGTGGTGATCAGCACACTAGGTGCAGTGCCTAAAGACCTTGGCCTGCACTTAAGAACAATCGGCACTGACAAAATTACCATCTGACAGCTGCAAAATGCCATCCTGCATGTATTATTCGCCGATACATCACATGGTCCTAGACATTTGGGAAATACAAAAGCCAGCATAGTCATCTTGTTTGCTGTGTACTAATCTTTTAATGTAAATTATTATTATTATTATTATTATTTGTATACCACCACCATCTCCCAAAAGGGACTCGGGCAGCTTATGAAAGCACATAGTACTGCAGCAAAATACACAAGATAGAATAAAATACATAAACATTTATAAAAACAATAGCAATGTCAAGAATATAAAACAGAAAACAAATTTGCAAGTGATCAAAGCACATATACCTTATTAGTATATTCAAAAAGGAAAATAGCATACAATTAGCCTTGTAAGGATACTGATATAGTATAGGTAAATGGGGCTGATGAAAATGTTTTTCATTATTATTACTAACTACAGGGATTTTATTTCTATTTTATAGACAGCACAAACATTTTTAGACAAGCCACGGTGGTGTCTTCAACTCTAAGATTGGCACCCCTGTGAAGGAAGACACTGAGGGCCAAAGATGGGATACAGAAAATAATATGAAAGTGGAACAACACGTGAAGTCAGGCTATAATGGTTCAAGAACATTTTTGCTGAGCAAGCATTTGACAAAGAAGCACAAATGCATGAAAAGAGAAAGAAGGAGAAATGCAGAAATAGGACTGAATTTGAGAACTGAAAGATTTTGGAAACACTTTCTCTCATACCAAATGAATTAGAAAGATGCACTAAACCCCTCAGTAACACTTTACTTGGCTTATCTCAGCACTAGCTACTTTCAATATGTATCCTTTGCCGCTCACTTAAACATGTCTTTGCCAAGTGAAAGGCAAAACTGCAGAGACGAAAGACTGATGGAAGCACAATGGACTCTTCGAAAGCCCTTCATTGCCGCCAGGAATGCTGCAATATATAATTTTTTAGTTCTTCTTTGCCAAATACATTTGGCCAGAAAGCATTCCCAAGGGTAACAGCTGTATTATTAGCAAGGCCATGTGGCATGCTGGGTGCTGCAGTCAAAAATCAACTTTTCCAAGTTCTGTTTTTTCTTGAATCCTCTAGAAAAAAGTAATTAAAGCTGGGGCTGTTTAAAAATAATACAGGCAGGTTTCTTCCAGAAGTTTTCCATAACCAGTTGGAAATACCAACAAGACCAATGCATAGAAAATAGTAGCATAAAATAGCTAAAATGTATTTGCCTCATAAACTAGTTATTGGAGAATTGCTTCTCATTTTACATGTTATAGTCTGGTACAGAAAACAGAATGCATATGCAAAAAGGTCCACTGAGAACCATTTATGTTCACTGAAATAATTGCTTTCCTCGGTGAAATCTACAAAAGGGCTATTTTGCTGGGGAAAGTGGCAATATGAATGCATGTATAATATTCACAATGTCAGGAGGGTATTAATATCTGGTATTTGTAACAGCACAAAAACAAAAGAGCGATGAAATGGTCAGGTGCAGCCCTGATGTATATGGGTTGCAACTCCCAGGATCCCTTACCATTGACCAATGCTAGCTATGGCAGATGGGACTAGTAAGCTCCCAACATCTGGGCAGCCAAAAGTTACCCACTCCTGCTCCTCCTGATGTGGCGGATCGCAGATCCCAGAATTCCCTACCAATGCTTTTCTATACAGTCTGGGAGTTTGGGGATTATATTTAGTGTGGCAGATTGAACATGGTCTTTCACTACTATGTGGAGAAAAAACAACAGCAACTTTAAGAGCGCGGAAACTGAAGTATCATGTCCGTAAAATGAAGACTGTAGGATACTCTAAGAGTGGAGGCTCTCTTTACCACATTTTTTTTCCAAAAACCGGCCTCACCTTTGCTTTGCTTAACAATGTTGTGTGGATCTGTCCGATTCCTACATCAAAGAGCATAATGTTTTCCAAACAGGCAAGACTGATTCATGACCAGACATGTGGCTCTTGAATTGCATTTCTGGTTTTGATAATAGTGAAAAATGCATGCTTATGCAAATACAGGAGCTCAATTAATAAGTACTAACATTTTCTTTATTCACAACCATCCTTACTTACTGTGTCTTGTCCAGAAATGATTTGTATAGTGTTCGCTGTATGCTGCTAACTTCAATTGATCCAAGCCCAATTTAAAAATTAAGAACTTGAACAGCAGACTGATCAGGCACAGAGCAGATCACTTGGTCACAGTATATGTCCCACAAAGTTGAAATGTTGAAATAAAGGGCATATGTGCATATGAAGCTAGCAATCTTTAACCAGCTTTCTAGTCCCTTTTAGTAATGTGTTTCATTGTTTTTGGCAAAGAGGTAAGCTGTCATCTCAAGGCAGGCAGTCCCCAAGAACAAGATAGAAGGTACATTTTTTCAGTGTAGCTCCAGCCCTCCCCCCGCCTCTCTCTCTCTCTCTCTCTCTAAATACTGCTATCGAGCCAGCCACCCCCCACTTTGTAACTTTGCATATATACTGCTAGTAGGCATGATTAGGTCCAGTCAGAATCTTCGTAATTCAGATAAAATTTGGATCAAATTGCTTTTTGAAGCAATTTCAAAGCGATTTGGGAACCCAGAAGTATCCTTGCCCCTTCAAAGCCACTGTCGCCATCTTTGTTCCAACTCAGGAAGTGAATCGGGAAAGACCCAGCGTTTGGAGGCAAGCAGCAGCTTGCATGTTGGGATGCTTACCTCCAGCCAATGAGGGGAAACCATGTGGGGAGGGGAGGGGTTTCAGCACGGCAGCCATTGCCCTTTAAAAAGGCCCGTGCGTGCCTCGTGGGCTCATTGTAAGCCGGGGACGTGAAGAGGAAGGGACCAGGCAGCTTGGTTGGGAAAGGTGCCACGCAAGGGAACAACAGGGTTAGGAACAAATTGGGGAAACCGGTTGGAAGCATGCCCCTTGCCTGCGAGGATTCCTTGTGTATGGGGAGGGCAGAAGGGCAGGGCAGCTGGGAGAAATGTTCTTCTCTTGCCTGCCACTGCCAATTTTCCTTTTGGAAGCAGTGACTTTAACTTTCAACACACCTCAATCCCCTTTGGGTTACACTTTGGAGTCTGGAATCCCAGAAAGTCCCTTTGGACATTGGAAAGCCCATTTTCTGCTAATAATTTCCTTGGGGAACCACACGATACCACTTTGGAGCCCGCTTTGTCTGCTTGGGGTTACACGTTGTACTTTTGGAAAATAGAAATCTCCTAATCTAATAATTTCCTTGGGAAACCACACCATACAACTTTGGAGCCACCTTTGTCTGCTTGGGGTTACACATTGTACTTTTGGAAACAAGAAATCTCCTATAATCTGCCAATAATTTCTACCACTGTGGCAAGTTTTGTCAGCAGCGGTCTAAAAATGAGGGAAACGGAATCCCCCAAGTTTTGCCTGTCCCATTAGCAGTTTTTTGCGCATTGCGCAATGGCGTCCACCATTAACAAAGCGATTTGGAAATTTCGGAAAATTCTGACTTTTTTTGTGGAAAATTTCAGAAATCACTTTGGAATCAAATCACCAGTGCCCCCTACATCCAAAACGAGTTTTGAACCATTTTTTCCTTGTTTAAACAAGCCGAATAGCTAGCTTTGGATGGCATAGGGAAGGGTTAACACCCCTGTGGTGTTTCTTTGGCTGTCTGTTTAGAAGATTTCACCCCACTTTTTGTCCCTGTGATAATTGGATTTGGAAAAAAATGGCTTATTGTGGAAACAAGGATTGGGGAGAAAGCTTCACTGGGGACACCTTTCCATGATAACACTTTCAGCAGTTAATTTCCCTTCCTAGGGGTAGATTTCTCTTATTACCTGTTGTCTTTCTCCCATTCTTAACTATGAGTCATTTGTAAGTCAGACACTGCCTGTATTCAGATACAGGATCATGCTCTGAAAATCAAGTGAAATTTACCCTAATTGAAGAGGTCGGGTCATGAAGTCAAAGCATTATCACAAAGTCTTTTTTAAAAAACCATGAATATAGCAGAACAACATTCTCAAAAGGCAATGATTAGGAGGCTGACTGATATCCCAGTCATTTGTATTAGGCAGTACAATGAGTACATGGTGCCTTTGTTAGTGTCCTTTTATTTCGGCCTGAACAATACTCACTTTGTAATATGTAATTTATGAACTGGATAGTTGCAGTTTATGTTCCACAAACATATCAAGTGCCAATCTGCAAAGGCATTTGAAGGTAGCAGACAGCACTCAAAATGAAATAATCTGTGTATGCCAACATTATCAAACAACTAAAGCCTGAAGAAATGCTAAAACTTTCCTCTATCCTTTATTTCTCAACATCATAATCTCCTATGTTTGATCTTGCATTGACCACAGGCCTTTCTCTCATTTTGCCACACATATAGGATTTATTAGAAGACAAAAGGACAGATGTGTTATGGAAAACTCCATTACAGCAACTCCAAAATGTCAGGCCAGTATAAGCAATACAGTTGTTTTTGGAAGACATGCTTAAGAATCTAATAGAAGTGTGGCATCCACATGCAGCTCAGTCCTTGACAACTAAGCCCTATCTTTTTTATCATGTCAGAAGCAAATTGAGAATATACTGCAAATCACTTCTGGTGTGAGAGAACTGGCCGTCTGCAAGGATGTTGCCCAGTGGACACCCGGATGTGTTACCATCCTATGGGAAGCCTCTCTCATGTCCCCGCATGAGAAGCTGGGGCTGACAGATGGGAGTTCACCCCATCTCACAGATTTGAACTGCTGACCTACAGGTCTTCAAGTCAGCAGTTCAGCCAGCACAAGGGTTTAACCTATTGCACCATCACGGCTCCTGGTGAAGCCCCATCAAGTTAAATGGAGCTTACATTCAAGCACAAACATCTGACTTACAAAAGGCTCATAGTTAAGAACAGGACTGAGACAACAGGAAATGAGAGAAATCTACTCCCAGGAAGGGAAATTCACTCCTGAAAGTGTTACCATGGGGGAAAGGGATCTCAACTGAACCTTTCTCACCAATCCTTGTTTCCACAATAAGCCATTTTTTTCAAAATCTAATTATTACAGGGACAGAAAGTGAGGTGAAATCTTCTGATCAAGGGCACAGACAGCAAGAGAAACACCACAAGGGTTTACTCGTCCTACCCTACCCAAAGCTATATACAGTATGCTTGTCTGGAGCTACAGTGAAAAAATGCACCTGTTCCAACTTACAAACAAATTCATAATAAAGCTATAGAACCTAACTTGGGGACTGCGTGTACTGATACATTAGTCCTCTGAACATCAACTACTGAGAGCCAACCATTGGCCCACCTACACGGGCCATGGCTGCGCTCAACCAACCCTGGATTCCGCCATGATGTTTTCACCATTGCCTTTCCTGAAATCGCAAAGGTGCCGAGCGATGGCCAGGAGCTTCCCAGACCTCACCACTGTTGCAGTGATGAAAAATGACACATCCTGTGAAAAAACAGGATAATGGCACTGGCTCTTGTAAACAGCGGGGCCATACCTGAATCCTAGCTGCTGTATTCAGGCATTGAATGTATAGAATCCACTCTGAGTCCCTCCGGGGAGATAGAGCAGAATATAAATAAAGATGATGATGATGATTATTATTATTATTATTCAACTCCCTCAACCATCCACCCACCCAATTCAGGGTTATTTTTCCTAATGGGTAAATTTGAGATGATCAGGTTTACCCCATGTTAGGGATGCCCAGGAGTGCCTTCTGATCCAACCCGGGGTATGTGGCCATGTAGACAGCCCCAATATCCTCATAAGGAGCACCTCTTACTACACAAATTATGATATTCTCTATGGACTAACTTAAATCTGGACTGATTGGGCAAGATAATTATGGCTTTGTGATCTATTGCTGAATGCTTTGGCTGTTAAACTGACATTATATATACTGTAATACACTCAAGACAACTAAATTTTCCACTACAGAGTGTACTAGAAACTCTCAGCTCTATTTTATTTTAGGAGGAAAGAATGAAAAATGAGCCTAAAGAGCTCTGATCCTTGTTATTACAGTTCCTTGAACAAACCAGATGCCAGTGCCAGACTTTTATCTAAAATAAAATGCTGTTGGACATAGTGGATATTTCCAAGTGCCAAAAATAGAAAGCTGATTTGTGGAGGAGGATAGGGTTTTTGCATCAGCAGCATCAACTAAGCCATTTGTTACGGTTCATAAAATTGGCACAAACCATTATAAATTTTAGCTTTTCTTTTTTACTCCCACCAGAGCGCTTACTACATTGTCCCTCTTACACTGCACTTGTTCTTAAGAGATTCCTAATAATGAACTGCTCTGTCATTGATATATATATATATACTGTTCATTTGTCTATGACTTTAGCCTTGTGTAGAGTATGACCCATTGAATTCAGTGGGCCTTTTGAATAAACTTAAATAGAAGTGGGCTGCTTCGTCTGTCTTATATAGCTCAGCTGTAAGGCGCAAAGAAATTGGTTCCTATGCCCAACAGCAAAACAGTTATGAAATTAAAATAATCAAGACACTCATTCTTTAAGCATCCATGATGGGAAAATGGTGAAATCTGTCCTGAACTCAATATTATTAATGTAAAGGTTTCCCCTTGACATTAAGTCTAGTTGTGTCCAACTCTGGGGGGTGGTGGTGTTCATCTCCATTTATAAGCCAAAGAGCCAGTGTTGTCCATAGACACCTCCAAGGTCATGTGGTCAGCATGACTGCATGGAGCGCTGTTACGTTCCCGCAGAAGCGGTATCTATCGATCTACTCACATTTGCATGTTTTCAAACTGCTAGGTTGGCAGAAGCTGGGCCTAACAACGAGAGCTCACCCCACTCCCCGGAGTTGAACAAGTTCAGCAGCTCAGCGGTTTAACCTGCTGCGCCACCATGGGAGGCTGAGTTAAGTGTAAATAGAAGAGCACAGTTATTCAGCCCAACAATGAAATACCTTGTTTTTTTTCTAGAAATAAGAGAAATTACACAAAAGCTCTCAAATAAGATTCTTCGACTATATCCGTAATTAAAGTTACCAGAGTGAAAACTTTAGAGGGTACTTATATCTTTAATAGTTGTATAGAAGAGGAGATTTCAGCACTTCTTACCTGGTAACAAGCAACACCTCCTGGTATTCCCTCTTCTAAATAACCATTGAAGGTACCTATCTAATCTGTTAATTAACTATAATCCCTTCATTGTATGTAAGTACAGTGGGACTATGACCTTAAGATAACAAACAACCCACATCATAGGAAGACCAAAGGTTTGTGTTTTATTTGAGGAAGGATGGAAATTTGCTATTGAACTACAATTCTTTAAAGCACATTTACGAAGTGTTTCTTTTTTATACAGCCTCTCTTTACCATGCCGATTCCACGTGGCTTGGCACTTAGTACAAGGCAAAATCCCAGCTATATCTATAGCATTCAGGTGTTTGAATTTTCTCTTTGTTGCCTGTGAGATCTGGAGACCCACTGGCTGACCTTTGGCAAGTGTAACTCTCTTGTGTTTAGAGAAAAAGCAATGGTGAACCTCCTCCAAATAAGTCTTGCTGAAAAAGCATGAGCGAATAATCGTGAATCAGAATCAATTTAAGGAATATAACAATGAGAAATGCAAAACTCAAAAGACGTTTTGTTTTACCATGATAGTGGGCAATGGTCACAAGGTAGGAAGGACACACTATCCCCATGAGAACTTGTGACATCTGCACCCACACACACACAAACCTAAATGCTGTATTGGAGTGTGCGGGCCAAAGTTTTGGATATCCATGCTATTTTTTGATCAGGAAAGTCCTCCACTGTTTGACAGAAGGCCACGATCTGGACTTAAAATAGTCCAGGGAGACCCAGAAGTATTGCAAAATGTCCCACTATCTCCTAGGCTGGATCTATACTGCCATATAATCCGGATTATCAAATCTGATAATCTACATTATCTGTTTGAATTGGATTTTGATTTCTCCTGGTGAAGGTCATATGGAAGCCTATGGAACACTTTTCTACACATACATGTCCTCGTTACTGGTATAAAATTGTGGAATGGTAGAGCTGTGGCCCTGGTTGGCAGCAGGTTAAACTGCTGAGCTGCTGAACTTGCTGGCTGGAAGGCTGGCGGTTGGAATCCAACCAGGGTCACAGCTCTACCATTCCAGTTATACACAATTTAGTGACAGTTATTACCATAGCAGTGTGCTTTTCCTGCTCTTCTTCATGTTGTAACAGGGTTGGCTGCATGCCACTACTTCTAGTAGTGTTCTCCAGAATCAGGTCTAGTTTCTATATGCCAGTATGATTGCTGTCGACCTCTAGTGGCGTAGCGGGTTACTGAACTTGCTGATTGAAAGGTTGGTGGTTCAAATCCGGGGAGTGGGGTGAGCTCCTGCTGTTAGGCCCAGCTTCTGCCAATTTAGCAGTTTGAAAACATGCAAGTGTGAGTAGATCAATAGGTACCACTTCTGCGGGAAGGTAACAGTGTTCCATGCAGTCATGCTGGCCACATGACCTTGGAGGTGTCTACGGACAGCATCAGCTTAGAAATGGAGATGAGCACCACCACCCAGAGTTAGACACAATGAGACTTAATGTCAGGAGAAACCTTAGAGCTGTGGAGATAAAACCAAACAGCACTGGCGCCAAGACTATAGCCGTTCCTGATATCTTGCTGGCTACTTAACATGCTTGCTCTATTTTTAGGGAAACAAATCTTTTTAATAGATAATGAGCACAGAAAGAACATGCATTGGCACATCATTAACCAAGAAATGGCATCGACTGTAACGTCAGAAAACCCACAGCTGAAGTTTTGGACCTGGTTTCACTGTGTGTCTCTTTATGACAAAAGAATACCAAACATGCAATCATATTGCTAGATACGAAAAACCCGGGGGACAAACGTTTTAGGAAAGTTGAAGAATGGTAGCATTAATTATCATGGAATCATGATTGAAGTTTATTTAATCTTTAAATACTCTTCCCTTTTGTATTTACAAGTTCTATAACAGTTATTATTATATTTGCCTCGCTTATAAAGCATGGGACCCACAAGAAAGTGTCATACATTCCCTCGTTGATAAATCGCAAATTTCCCAAAGTACGAGTATCTTCATATTATTTTTTTGTAAGAAATTGTTCCGTGATTTCTTCCTCAGTACTTCCTTTCGTACTTTTATTTAGTTAATGGCCTTTTAGGCTTGCTCCATGTGAACAGAAGTTCACTTTTTGAATAATAAGATATGTCACGGGAGAGGGGGGAGATCAGGATTTTAGAGATGCTTAGGTGGGGCATGGCCAAAAAAAAGAGGTTGGGAACCACTGATCTAGATGTATTTTGTCCCTAGTTGTACTGGTCCCAGTGCCAGAAATGAGTGCCTCTGAAAATATATACAAGATGTCTACCCACACAGCCCTTTGTCCCCTGAAGCTGTTTAAACCACCTCCTAATCTGATTTACTTAATCTGATCAACTGCACAGACAGTGGGGAAAAGTGGGAAGTTGTTTCTGACTTGTCTGCCAGATAATAGCAAAAAAGAAAATCTAGTCTATACTGGAAAGAAGTGGGGTTTTAAAGTGGGGAATAACTTCAAGAACCGAGAAAAAAATGAACGGTGCGATGCTTACCCTGAAATTAAGAGCAGTATGCTTTTGAATGAAGTATTCTTGTTCAGATTCTAAATCATATATATATAATACTCTATTCTGCTTTTACAACTTGAATATTTCTGAAAATTCACTTTCCTCTCTGGCATTACTTTGCAAACAAAGATTCTTAGGAAGCACTCATCCCACGCTTTTTACAAGCACGTTGATGACTAAAAAGGCCAATCTGAGATAGGCAAGTTCAGTTGCAGAAAGCACAGCAGAAAGTCTCCTTGGGCGATGTTGTTTCCAAGTTGCGGTTCTTTCTGCGTTGTCATTTCTCTTCGAGACATGTTTGCTGTGTCTTCTCGAAAGAGGCCGCAGCATTGTGGATAGTGCGTCTCTATGCCTCCCAATGTGAGGCCAGGGTGGACCATTGTTGGTGATCAATCTGGCCGAGCCTGAGATGTTGTTTCAGGGAGTCCTTATATCTCTTTTTGGGGGTGCCTCTCTTGTGCTGACCCATGGCAAGTTCACCATAGAGTAGTATCTTTGGAAGGTGGTGGTCGTCCATCCTAGAGATGTGCCCTGCCTTTCCACAGTAATCTGAAATGTCTATATCTTTTCAAACCCATTTTTAAGAGATACTGTGGGCAAATAAAGAAGTGATTTTGCTTCTCTGCTCTGTTTAAATTCTTCCAATTTTTAAAAAGTAGCCAAAGCTTGAAGAACTAACTTTTTGGACAATTTTCCAAGTCTTCAGCTACCATAACCTATGGCCAAGCTGGCCAGAGGATTCTGGGAACGATAGATCTAAAAGGTGCTATGATAACTCTAAGGTCCGCCACATTTGCAGATTTCACTTTTGTCCATTTGACTATTCACAGTATGTTCAGTATGTTCTTTCTAGCAATCATGACATCCCCCAACACCACTCTACAGTAAATGTCTGCTGGAAAATGACCACAGAGTTGTGCTGGAGGATCTAGTGATTCATACGAGACAATACTTGCCTATCCATTTGTTAAGTCCTCCATCACGTCTATGGTCTTCCTCCAGTGTAAGTTCATCAGAGTTGTGTTTGAAGACCTAGGGCCTTTCCAGACAGGCCCTATATCCCAGGATCTGATCCAAGGTTTTCTACTTTAAACTGGATTATATGAGTCCACACTGCCAGATAAACTGGGATAAACAGAAAACCTAGAATCAGATCCTGGGATATAGTGTCTGTCTGTAAGGCCCCTAGAGACAGTTGATAGCCTCCTATCCAACTGCTAGCCATGGCCAATCCTGCTATACATTGTTTATTCTACAGATAAGGCTGAACATATAGATATGAAAATACAGACATTTAAGAGTTGAGCATGGAAAGCTTGGATGGAAAAAGGAGTCGTTTTTAATTTATCCCACTTTAAAAACAAAAAATTCTCTTTACTTTATCCCACTTTAAAAACCAAAAAAATTCAACCTTAATATTAAGAAAATTGTTTATTGTGGTATATTCTTCTTAAAAATAGAAAAGAAATAATCTCCCATTTCTAAAGTAAACTACTTGGAAAGAAAGACTCCTGACCTCTGGTTTGCTCCCAATGTTCTCAAGCCATTGCACAGCATGATATCTACAGTATTAGCACATTTGCCAAAGAAATGGATTAGTGAGAAGGAGGTGCCTATACTAAAAATACCTGGTGGTAAGACATTATTTCCTAGGAAGATCTTTTCAATCTACATACTGTATATATGTTTGCGTCCTTTTTGTGGACCATTCCGAACATGGAAAACTGTATTCATCACACAACAGACCAGATCAGACATGGTTCTTTTTCAGACACATAGATCTGAGATCCTAACTGCTCATAAATCAGGTGCTGCTTGCTTAATTACAAATACTATCAATTTTTTGGTTCCTAAAACAGTCTACAATAATATTGTTGACATATCTGGTTATTTTAAAACATGTATTTTAAAATAAATGCTCCCCCAACTTGCTAATGAAACTGCTGTAGTGGCAATACTTTCACCATTATTAATATTAGAAGGTAATATTGTGACCTCTAAACTTGCGGTTCCAAATATTGATCTGTCACTTGTTTTTAGACTTTAATTCCCATCATCTTCAACCATTATGGGCAAAGGGAGGCATGATGGAAATTTTAATTAAAAAATAGATAGACCCACATCAAACATAGAAGAGGAACATTTTTGATTTCTACACTGTCATTGGATAAATTTGCAATTATAAATTATCCCAAAAGGTGATAAGAAAACCAACAAATAAAAAAGTGGATTGCTTAGCTGCTAACAAGAAGCTGAAACATTGTAAAAATTGGCCCAAACTGATAAACTTTTCTATGTCATTTTTTTTAAAGTAACTCTACTGGCTTTGCTTTCACTGCAGAATAAATCACCATTATGACAAGTATTTCAAAATAACCAGATGAAGCAGTAGGGTCAGGCTTTAGCACAGCAGTTTAACCGCCAGCTGCCAATTGAAAGGTCAGCAGTTCTAAGTCCAGACTGGGGTGAGCTCCTGGCCTTTAGCCCAGCTTCTGCCTACTTAGCAGTTTGAAAACAAATGTAAGTAGATAAATAGGTATCACTTTAAAGCAGGGATGTATTTAAGGCACCCATTAGAAAATGCCAGGAAAATGTCAGCAATTCGATCAAGGAGGAAGTTTACAAACAAAGCTCTTGGGCATGGAAGATGGAGCAACAGCACACACACACCCCTCATGGCTGGAACCGAGCACAGCCTTCAAGATGCTGAAGATGGGAATGCCTATATATACCTCTATCTATGTACAGTTGTCTGTCTTGTCATTATATAACAGCATTGAATGTTTGCCATATATGTGTTCCGTGATCCGCTCTGAGTCCCCTTCAGGGTGAGAATATAATTACTGTAAATAAATAAATGTAAATAAATAGTGGTTATATGAAGATGCCCCTGTAAAAGATTCACAGTCAATGACTCTCTAAATAATAATTCTAATTTTCTTATCTGGTCTATTCAAAGATAAGCAGTGAATATAAATGGTATTCTCTAAACCAGTGGTCCCCAACCTTTTTCTGACCAAGGACCTCTTGACCAGGGATTACTTTGACCAGGGACCACTTGGCCAGGGACCACTTTGACTAGGGATCACTCTCCAACATTAGTACCAAAAGAGTTATGAATCAGTTTTTGGTCAACTTTAGATTTGGTTTAGGGTACTGATTCAGCAAATTGCATTGGATAGACCACATCAGCTCTGGTTTCTGATACAAAACATATGTCATGATCAGTGGCAGGGAAGGAGTGGCAGGCGGTACAAAAGGAGCGGTAATAAATAAAAACAAAATAAAAATAAAGAGGAAGGAGGCTCACAGACCAGATTTTCATCCCCGCAGCCCACAGGTTAAGAACCACTGCTCTAAACTGTATATAAGGCCACCTTTTTAATCAGATGAGGGTCAGAAAAAGAGCACAGCAGTGAACTATTTAAAAAAATGAAATCCCAACTAACCTTCCAGTAGAAGTCCATTTAGGAATAAAATATTATTCCAACAAAACTTGAGTGAATACAAACCCACACTCTTTTGAAAGCCAAAAAGCACAATAACAAGAAGGAAACAAACACCCCAAATCTCACATATATCTATTCAATACATATAAGAGACTCATTTGATCATGTCAATTAATCCTAGAAATAAAAAAATGAAAAAGAAAAACAGGTCACAGGCGGAAATCAAGCTGCCATAAGATACTACTGGTTCACAGTCTCCACAAATTGGTATGCTTAAGTAATTTACTGGTGGAAAAAAGAAAGATTAGCAAATGGTTGTATTTACCTGCCTACTTCCCTGCTTGGAAGAACAGCTGCTGGTACTTCTTGAAGGTGATAAAACTTTCTGAGGGACTCCAATATTCTTTTCTTCAGTCATGATTTTGGAGAGAGTTTCTTTGGAATTAATTTGAGTGCAAAACCATCAAAGGAACAGGAAGACATGGATAAGGAAGGCAAAAGTCATTGTGTCCCCAGATGAATTCTAGTAGCATTCTTGGTGCTCAAGGGAAATTCCTAAGGAAGAGAGGAGATGCAAAATATGAAAATCAGAGTTACATCACAGTAATTCTAAAAACATTCAAGAACTCATGCCTTCAGCAATTTTACAACATTGCTACCAGCTTTGCTAAATAACATCGGAGGAGCAGAAAAGAGGGTATCCAAACAACAGGAAGTGAGATTTACATGAAATATGATGTGATGCAATCACCAATAGGTACAAATATGGTGACAGTCCCTGGGTAAAATGAAAAATAAATTACCAGTCCCCCATATTAGTGAGCATGAGATGCACTTATCTTCAAAGTAGATCCATTTAAATCAATGAATCTTAAATTAGTCATCACTTGAGTCCTATTAATTGCAATGGTCTACACTAAGTTTAGATCCAATTCATCAGTTTAACAATAACAGAAAATGTAAGGCTACCTTAATAGTTTGTTAAATTTGAACTGGAGACTTCCTGACTCACACGTTTAACCAATATATGTCACCAACATTTGAGGATGCTTTAGCATAAGACATCTTCAGGACCTTTGGCTGGGGCAACTGCACAAGGCCCAAAATTGGTAAACAAAACAGAAAATCACTATATTAACCATAGGAGGAGAAATTCAAAATTAGGAATTGCCCTAAAATGCATTAGTAAACTGTACATTCCAATTGAGATGTGAAAATATGTTGTTTTGGGAAAATTCAAATTAATATTCAGGCCACAGAACTCTTAGTTTCAACATGTTGCTGTACTTCCTAATTTTCGGAAGAGATATGGATGGGGTGATCACTGATCCATACTGTTGCTTCCCAGCTGTCACTCTGCGCAGATTTGATTTGATTACAAGGTCAAAATGTCTCAAATATAATTGTTTATATTTTCATCCAATTATTCCAGAATGACTTAAAAGTTTTGGCTGTATTAAACCTAGCAATTCAGTTTACCCATTTCATAGATAAATGCACAAAACATCCATAGGGAAATAGTAGGGAACAATAAATGAGCAGATTTAAAGAATGAGGTGAAGCCACTGAAAAACATAATTTGGAATAAAGGAAAAATCAATTTAGCAAAACTACTCTATCTCCTGGTGGCGCAGTGGGTTAAACCACTGAGCTGCTGAATTTGCTGATTGAAAGGTGATAGGTTCAAATCTGTGGAGTGCCGTGAGCTCCTGCTGTTAGTCCCAGCTTCTTCCAACCTAGCAGTTTGAAAACAAGCAACTGTGATTAGATCAATAGGTACCACTCCGGTGGGAAGGTAAGGATGCTCCTTGAAGTCATGCCGGCCACATGACCTTGGAGGTGTCTGCAGACAATGCCAGCTCTTCGGCTTGGAAATGGAGATGAGCACCAACCCCCAGAGTCGGACATGACTGGACTTAATGTCAGGGGAAAACCTTTACCTTACTCCATCTCTCCAAGTAACTACCATACAAAAAAGATCACTACTATCATACAATGCAACAGGGACATGGGTGGCCAAACAACATCAGAAAGTGATCAAGATGGCAAATTTTATTAATAGCGAATCACACTTAACCTAGGAGATGCTGCATCAGATTGCTTTTGCCTGAACCTACTGGGAAGAGCAAGACTTTGACCCTCCTCTCCTCCCTGATGAGTTAATCAAGTGCCAATTACCTTTTGAAAGCGTGCATCAACTGAAGTAACCTAAGACCAAGGCGGAAAGTGAGGAGAAGGATGGAGAAATTGGGACATTTCAAAAACAGCTGAAAAAGTAGGAGACCAGTAGCTTAATTGGGACTGTCCCTGCCAAATCCAGACAATTGCAGGGTATGTGGTACATGATACTTGCAGACAGACATTGAAGCAGGCAGATGTTGTGTCTGGTGGAAATGAATTGGTGGCAGACAAGGTTGTAGTCTGCATAAGAAATCTTGCTGGAAGCCCTCTTCCTCCTTCCCAAGACAATCCATAATGTGAACTATAGTAATCACAACAGACAGACACTGCTTTCTCTCTGAAAAGTAATCACCATAATTGATTCTTTGCACTTCACTAAGGCAGACAGGTAACTCTTTCTATAAACACAAGGGGGAAGGGATCATTGTTGTTGATCGAGTAAAAACTTTGATACTCTAGTGATTAGAGTTTGACATAGTCAACTTATAAATTATGCAGTAAGGGACCCAGAATGCGGCTCTACGTTGGTGAATGCATCCTCTTGGACTCATGTACTGTGCCGGGAAATTCTTATGCTCATCAACAACAATTTTCAATATATTAAATCCAATTATAAAAATGACCTCACAACCTCTGAGGATGCTTGCCATAGATGCAGGTGAAACGTCAGGAGAGAATGCCTCTAGAACATGGACATATAGCCCGAAAAAACCTACAACCACCTAGTGATTCCAGCCATGAAAGCCTTTGATTACAAAATTATAAAAATGCTATGTATTAGTGGTCTCATTCACGAGATTAAGTTTGCTTTTTAAATAATTTAATGTTCTTTCTATTTTTCCGAATGGGTAAGTAGAGCGCTATTGCAATGCATTTTAATAATTTGTGGGCTGCTCCCCAGGTGACTCTAGTATACATTACATGCACCTGGAGAGCAAATGATAGTATTAGACTGCATTGTAGCCACTTGTTTGTCCTGCGCAAAAGCTGTTGCTATGTTTTTTATTCACACCTGTTACGAATGGCAACACATGCTTTGTTCTAAGGAATCCAAACCCATATCCATCATTTTTCCATTTAGTACGAGGGCGGGTCAATAAGTCCACCCACCTCTTAACTGAAAAGGCAACATTGTTCCTGTCAACAGGCATCTCTCAGTTGACTTCTGTCAAAATTTGAACAAGCTGAGTCATTTAGTTTGTGTTTGACAGCCATTGATAGCAGACTATAGCGTGATTTGAGGAGAAAATGGAAAAAAGTGAATTTTGTGTGCTCATTAAGCATTATTTTTTGCGGGGAAATACCATCACTAAAACCAAGGCTAAGCTTGATAAATACTATGGGGACTCTGCACCATCAATTTCAATGGTAAAAATGTGGTTTACTGAATTTTGTTGTGGCCGTGAACGAAACGTGGATCTACCACAACACACCAGAGACCAAACAGCAGTCAAAACAGTGGGTTTCTCAGGGTGAATCGGCGCCAAAGAAGGCCAAGGTGGGTTTGTCAGCCAATAAAGTCATGGCAACCGTTTTTTGGGATGCACGCGGTATAATCCACATTGACTACCTTCAAAAGGGTAAAACAATCAACGGCGAATATTATGCCAACTTATTGGGTCGATTTAATGAGGGTTTGGGTAAAAAAACAACCGCATGTGGCCAAGAAAAAAGTTCTTTTGCACCAGGACAATGCAAGGGTGCACACATGTGCAGTTGCCATGGCAACAATCCATGAATTGGGATACGAATTGCTCCCTCGTATGCCCTATTCTCCGGATTTAGCCCTGAGTAACTATTTCTTGTTTCCAAACCTGAAGAAATGGCTCGGCAGAAAGAGATTTGACTCCAATGATGAAATCATCTCACAAACAAATATCAATTTTGATGACCTCGGCAAATCTTATTTTTTGGAAGGGATAGAAAAATTGGAGAAATGTTGGACAAAGTGTATAGAGCTTACGTTGAAAAATAAAATGATTTTTTAATCCAAAAAACCTGTGTTTCATTCAATAAGTCACTGACTTATTGACCCGCCCTCGTAATAGCTTGAGCTGCTCAGTGGCAGCAGACCTGGAATTAGAATGCTGGCACAAGTAAGTGTGTGTGTGTGTGTGGGGGGGGGGGGGGTGCTATAGGCTGAATATGCTGTAAGGCACTGGTTCTCAACCTGTGGGTCCCCAGATGTTTTGGCCTTCAACTCCCAGAAATCCTAACAGCTGGTAAAATGGCTGGGATTTCTGGGTGTGTAGGCCAAAACACCTGGGGATCCATAGGTTGAGAACCACTGTCATAAGGCATCATACAAATTTGCTTGACTGCTTGCATTAGTATTGGATATCCATCCACCCAATAATGCATCTGAAGAAGTGGCTTTATGTCCACAAAAGCTCATGCTAAAATGACAGATAGTCTTAAATGTGTTCCTACATTCCTCCCCCAAACATCGTTCCCTTTTTAATGTCAGTTTTGAAGATCCAAGCCTTTGTTACACTTGTCCAAGAGCTTTCTCAAATGTGGTCACAACACCCCATGTTGCTACCATATCTAACAATTTCATCTTTCATGCAATATGGCTCCATTGTAGTCCCACGGGTCACCCTACTTCTTTTGAAGCAGGGTTTAGATCGGTCGAGTATTACAATTGTAAACATGGGAAGCAGTTATTCTCCAAAAATGCCTTGATAAAGCCAAGCGGTGAAACGATTTTCAGCGGCCGAAGGCGTGTTGCTTAACTCGATCCTACTCGAGGAGACTTCTATCTACTGTCTCCCGCGTCCTGGAATCTTTCCTTGAATGTCTACTACCCCGATCCTCTTTACATCTTTCCTATATCCCATCATTGGATTTACAATTATTTTCACCTTTTGGAAGTGACTTTTTGGCAACCAAGGACTGACCACCAGCCATACCGGACTTTAATTTGGGACTTTCCCAGTGTGCGGCATTATGCCAATGGGACTTGTTGTATACTCATTCATTGCGCATTCGCCTGGGATTACTCTCCCTTTCTCCCTGGTGCCTGGTATATTCACCCGTGATATGTCACACCCTAAGGTGCACGTATGTATGTACTAATTATATATATATTCGATATAGCTTTGTGCTTGTGTGTCAGTTTTGCCGTTACCGTTATATAGCTCTGCTCTTTTGTTTATCCATTGTAGTCTTACCAGGGCCCATCGTGCCCATTTTCATCTACATACATAGCACAAGCGAACTATTAATTTATCACAAAAATTCTAAAATAGTGGCTCATTAGAACAGTGGTTCTCAACCCGTGCATCCTCCGATGTTCTGGCCTTCAACTCCCAGAAATCCTAACAGCTGGTAAACTGGCTGGGATTTCTGGGAGCTGTAGACCAGAACACCTGGGGACCCACAGGTTGAGAACCACTGCTGTAAGGAATCCCAAGGAATGCATAAATACAAAACACATATTAAAACACAAATAAATTCAAGGGAGATCCCTCCAAAAGTTTGCAGGGGACTAGGCATGGTGAAAGGCTCTTCAAAACCAAGGAATGTTGAAACAGAAAAATTGAAGCCAGGATGGTTTGGAAGAGAGTAAAGACAGTGCCTCCCTTCAGCTATTTACATGTCAGTAAGTGATTGTAGTTAGTGTACTGCAATATTTTGTGGAAAACAGTGCCTATTGGAGAGAACTGGATAAAGTTCATGTTACAAGCCAGACTCAGAGTCATGGTGGATTTCGCTAGTTTTCTAGTAGCAGTGCAGTCTATCGAAAAGCAATGTGCTGAATTGCAAACCAGACTCAGAACAATAAAGCTAGTATGAAAGTAGGGGAAGCTAAGCTTGGATTCCTAGCTGTCTCTCCGAATACAACATGAGTCAAAGTGGATTAAATATTCAGTTTTATTTCCCTCATCTTTTTGTAATTTTATTGCATATTTCATGATTGCATTCATTTTTATAAATTTGTCTAGGTTTAGGTGAAATAATAAAATTGTGTGCTGAGAACTTAAGGTCCCTCCTATGTTTGCCATGGAAAACATCATATGTTCACTGGGGGCATATGATTTCCATGTCAGCAGGGTTTTGCCTGAACTCCAAAGGATCTGTCCAAGGTGCTAAAACATTCATCACAAAATGAGAGTAGTGCCTTAGACAGCTCCCTTCAGGTTCAGAGTGAGAGCAGGCTCACTGACATAGAAGTCATCAGCTACCACCAGATATAATAAGACCTTCCTAAAACAGGCAATGCAGCATGTATGCTGCTATTTATTACCTGCTGTCGATAGATACTACCAAGTCATTGTAGTCTTTTCACTTAAAAAGCACCAATGATTGGCTTCACATTCTGCTGTTATATATTGTCAGGTGTATTTACAAGACAATACTAAGAACAGCCACTGATGTACCATATGTTTGCAGTTGGATTCCCCCCCAAAAAAAAAAACCTATCATGCTGTCACAAACTGTCAGCAATGGATACATGACAGGGATGGGAAATACATACCTCCCATTCCTCCTCCCGGATGATCTTGGTCTGCATTTCATATAACTGCATTTCATTGTCTATAATTTGAATCTCTAACTTTAGGTGTTATATGTAATTACATATTTTTGTTGTTGTTCTTGTTCTGTGCCTTGAAGCTTTTTCTGATTTATGGCAACCCTTTCATGGGATTTTCCGGAGCTGAGAGTGTGATTCACTCAATGGATTTCCATCACCGAGTCAGGAATCAGACCCTGAACTCCACAGTTATAGTCCATTGCTCAAACCACTATACCACACTGTCTTTCATACATTATAATTCAATCCTGAGTCAATTGACTTCCCACTCATTATGTTTCGAGGTTTAGTTTTTAAAAACATCCATTCTTATCTTTGTGGTGCCTCTCAAAAAGTCAATATTTCCAAACATTGCATTGATTTTCTGCCACCTTATCTGAATTGTCAAGTTAAGCAATAACACAGCACATCTAGGGGGAAAAGAACAAAAACCCACAAAGAAATATCAGCAACAGCTCAGAGACTCCACCTGAAGCTTCCAAGAAGCAAAAATCATGTTGTGCTGTCAAAACTCTGGATGTCACAGAAAAGGTTAGTGGGGGAAAAAAAACCTTTTGCCTTGTGCTCAGCTTCCCTCTAATTCAGTGTTTCTCAGCCTTCCTGATGCTGTGACCCTTAATACAGTTCCTCATGTTGTGGTGACCCCAACCATAAAATTATTTTCATTGCTACTTCATAATTGTAATTTTGCTACTGTTATGAATCATAATGTAAATATCTGATGTGCCGGATGTATTTTCATTCACTGGACCAAATCTGGGTCAAATACCTGATACGGTCAAATTTGAATACTGGTGGGGTGGGGGTTGATTTTGTCATTTGGGAGTTGTAGTTGCTGTTATTTATAGTTCATCTACAATCAAAGAGCATTCTGAACTCCAGGGAAGTATTTTTTAATGGAGCCATTCCATTATGGGACATTTTTTCACTACACAATTACAGCACTATAATTCCACTTTAACTATTTTTTTCCATTCTATGGATTCTGGAATTTGCAGCTCTCAGACAGCAAGCCCTGGTACATGAGCAAATGACAAACTCCAGGTCTCCATAGCAAACAGTCATAGCAGTTTAAGCGGAATCATGGCACTAGAATTGTGTGGTGTGTCTGGGCATCAAGTATATTATTTGCAGGATTTATCCTAAAACACTTTTAATGTTCACCTGCATGTTTGACTTGAAGCTTTTGCAAAATAGCACACGTTTCATAACTGTACACATACTTAGACGGGGGAATAGTAAGGACACTGCCTGCCATAAAAATGATCCCTAATGAAAATTTTCTTCATTCTCCCTATTTGTGGCATTGCATGAGCTTAAAACTTCAGTTAAGTATTTAGAAAAACAGTTTAGACATTTAAAGGAAAGGGGGAGACAAAGTCACCAAGGGAATGTGAACATAGGTAACCTAAGAATTTTAGTTGCAAATTAATTTCATGTCTTGTTTTTTGTTATTCTGGAAATTACCGTATTTTTCGCACCATAAGGCGCACCTGCTGATAAGACGCACCCTGGTTTTGGAGAAGGAAAATAGGAAAAAAGCCCTGCGGAGGCGCTGCGGCCTCTTCCTCCTTCCTTCCTTCCCTCCCTCCCTCCGCCTCTCTCCTTCCGTGCGTGCTTACAGCAGCCGCGAGGCCTTCCTCCCCTTCCTCCTCGGAAGAGGCGCATCTTCCTGACGTCAGGAAGATGCGCCTCTGTCTTCGGTCTGCGTGGAGGCCGCCCTTCCTCCTCGGGAAGAGGCGCATCTTCCTGACGTCAGGAAGATGCGCCTCTTCTTCGCCGCGAGGGCAGCCCCCCCACGGAGCCGAAGACAGAGGCGCATCTTCCTGACGTCAGGAAGATGCGCCTCTGTCTTCGGGTCGCGAGGGCGGCCTCACGAGACCCGAAGACAGAGGCGCATCTTCCTGACGTCAGGAAGATGCGCCTCTGTCTTCGGGTCTCCGTGAGGCCGCCCCTTCCTCCTCGGAAGAGGCGCATCTTCCTGACGCCAGGAAGATGCGCCTCTGTCTCGGGCCACGAGGGCGGCCTCACGGAGACCCGAAGACAGAGGCGCATCTTCCTGACGTCAGGAAGATGCGCCTCTGTCTTCGGCCACGAGGCTGCCTCCACGGAGACCGAAGACAGAGGCGCATCTTCCTGACGTCAGGAAGATGCGCCTCTATCTTCGAGCCAAGGGGGCCTCCACGGAGACCCGAAGACACAGGCGCATCTTCCTGACGTCAGTCTCCGTGGGGGCCGCCCTCGTGGCCTCCCCCCTCCTGCTCCACCTCGGGTTCCTCCGCGCCGCCGGTAAGTACAATATATCCCCCTCTGCTCCCCCCTCCCTCCTCGTCTTTGCTCCATATGACGCAGCTGATTTTTCATCCCACTTTGGGAGGAAAAAAACTGCGTCTTATGGTGCGAAAAATACGGTACATATTCGAAGGGCATAAATATTTGTGTGGGGGCAGAATGGATTTGTTGGGGCAATGCCCTCATTTTGTTAATAACTGCATCCTTTGACATTGCTTCCTTTTGCGACTGCATTGTTTTTCAGTTGGATGAAGATAGGCTAATAAAAAAGAAAGAATCAGTAACCAAACTGAGAAATGCTGTAACTGAAGTTCCACAAGAGTGGAGTCTGTACTGACAAGTTAAAGCACCAGGACAATTTTTCTTTTATTACCAAATATGATGACATTGGTTTGCCACTTTCCCCTCTCAGTTTAGGTCTGATCATCATAGAGCAACACCACATTTTGCAAGCTCATCTATTTTTAATGTGAAGGTTTCCTTGGGGACAAATGTTGCCTCCTAGCCTTCCACAATCACCCGCTTCTGCTTGAGATGCCGAATATATTATAGGTAGATCTCAAATATACCAAACACTAGAATTACTTTAACATTTCCTTGCACTGAATATAACAATACATCTCATCTATAATCCATTCTATTATTATTACAGTGCAGCGGATAACTTCATTCCCAGCTCTACATTCATTCTTCACTCTTATTAGAAGAAAGTCGGACACAGAGTTGCTATGGAACATTTATACTGTTTGTTATTGCTTAGTCCTTTCCAAATGTTGGCTCATCTCTAATGCAGTAGTTATCCTCTGTATTTATAGAAGACACACAAAAATGTCTATAAATACAACCTACTTTATCATCATCCATGCAGTTCTCCTCTTAAAAAGGAAAGTAAACAAACTCATTTTCTATTGTTATCTATGCAGGAATTTTCAGTATGTAGAGAAAGGTTTATTACAACCTTAGAGCAGCCCATTTCTAAATAGCTCTATGCAAGGACAGCCACAAAATTCTTCTCATTTATTTGTATCGAGTTATTTATTTAAAGCTCCTGAAATACAGCCCAAAAAGGACAAAAAAGGAAAAATAGGCCATGAAGCTAAAGAAGACAGAACATAACCTCAGAGACTGCAGAATAACAAGGAATATGGGGTCTTAAGGAAAAACTGATCAAAACATTGATCAAAAATAGTCATGGTCCAGTTGAAGACATGTGAAACTAAGTTCAGATTAACTCGTGAAGTAGTCCAAAAGAAGGCAAAGGTTTAGGACAAGTGTCCAACTCATTTTTGACGACCACATCTGTCTTACGCTTGTCTTCAAAGGGCCATTGAATCCATGGACAGAGAATCCATGGATACAGAGGGCCGTATGTGTGTGTGTGTGTGTGTGTGTGTGTGTGTGTGTGAGAGAGAGAGAGAGAGAGAGAGAGAGAGAGAGAGAGAGAGAGAGAGAGAGAGAATATGGTCTGGGGGCCAAAATTGGGTAAAAACTAATAAGCACCAATCACTCTGTGTGTGCGTGTGTGTGTGTGTATAAACACATAGCAGTTGGTGCTTATTAGTTTTTACCAAATTTTGACACCCAGATCTTATTGATCAAAAACTCCCATCATTTTTAATCTAAAGCCATTCCAAGATCAAATTGCACATAATTCTATATTTGGAATACTGCATTGCCCTAATTTTCAAAAGCCTGCTCCCAGAGTCAGGTTTTGACTTTCTTCCTGAAGGCTAGTAGGGAGGAGGGTGCTCTGATGTCACTAGGAAGGGAGTTCCACAACTGAGGGGCCACCACTGAGTAGGCCCTGTCTCTTGTCCTCCCACCAGCCGTACTTGTGAAGCAGTTGGGACCGAGAGCAGGGCCTCCCCAGATTATCTTAGTCTCCGAGCTGGTTCGTAGGGGAAGATATGTTCAGACAGGTAGCCTGGGTTGGAACTTTGAATTGTGCTTGGTAACAGACTGGCAGTCAGTGGAGCTGACGCAACAGGGGAGTTGTATGCTCCAGTGAGCATCCTGGCTGCCATTCGCTAGGCCAATTGGAGCTTTCAAACAGTCTTCAAAGGCAACCCCACATAGAGCGGCTCGAGTTGGATCTAATATAACAATAATTAATAGATTTAAATTGGAAACCTAACAAGTCAGTCAGGTATTGTATCTGCAAGTCTTTCCAATGTTGTCTATTGAAGATAGGTCTCCCAGATGTCCTATAGTAAGACGCTGCAGATATCCAGAGCAACACTGTAATGAAGGGATTGCACATAGTCTTTGGAGTTTGCAACATCAGATTTTTCTCCTGGGTAGGGGATTCTGAGAACTGTAGCTTCCCAAGCTCCATTTTCATGCCTCCACATGTGTCCTTTTATGATAAAAATCCCTTGACAACTCAACCACCTAGGGAAAGGCAGATAGCTTCAAGGAGAAACATAATCAGTGGTGACGCTGAGAATATGCCATGCTCTCCAAAGAAAAGCCTGTTTGCCCCTCTTTCATTATCTCTCAGGACCAGGTAAAAATCTTTTAAAAAATTTACAAGCCTTCCTGAACTTATTTTAATCTTGCTGAGTTTTTCTATTGACACTTTTATACATTTTGCTTTCTCTTGGCTGCTCTGCTTATACTCATTGTTCAGATATGTTTCACTTGTATTTGAATATGTATTTTTTTTAACACAGGAACAATCTCAAGGAAGTTTACTACAGGGAGGAGAAGGAAAATACATTACAAATCTGTGGTTTCTACCTTCTGAAACATAGATAATGCAGGTTGACAATCCCTTATCTGAAATACTTGGGACCTGAAGTATTTTGATTTGGGATTATTTTTCTGATTTTGGAATACTTGCATTTGCATATACACACATAATGAAATACCATGGGAGATGGGACCCAGATCTAAAAATGAAATTTATTTTTGTTTTATAAACACCTTATAACATAGTCTAATGGTAATTTTGTGCAATATTTTAATAGTTTTGTGTGTGGAACAAAGTTTAGGCACCTCAAATCATCAAAAAACAAAGTTGTCACTGTCTCAGTCATGTGGGCCATTTTGGGCTTTTACAGTATATTAGATTTTAGAATTCTGGATAAAGGAGCTCAGTCTGTACTAATTATGTAGAAAGAACCTCCATATCCATCTTTCCAGTCATATATAAATAACATTCCTTGCTTCTATACTGACTCCCTCTAGCAGATAAACAGTCCAGATGCATGGTGCTAAAACACACACACAATCTCCCTTGGACTGGGAATTATAGGTGCCAAAATCCAATACACAGAATCATAAAATGATAGAGTTGGGAAGAGACCTTGAGGGCCATCCAGTCCAACCCCCTGCCAAGAAGCAGGAAAATCGCATTCAAAGCACCCCAATAGATGGCCATTCAGCCTCTGTTTAAAAGCTTCCAAAGAAGGAGCCTCCACCCCACTTCGGTGCAGAGAGTTCCACTGCTGAACAGCTCTAACAGTTAGGAAGTTCTTCCTCGCGTTCAGATGGAATCTCCTTTCTTTTAGTTTGAAGCAATTGTTCCTCACTCTAGTCTTCAGGGCAGCAGAAAACAAGCTTGCTCCCTTCTCCCTATGACTTCCCCTCACATATTTATACATGGTCATCATGTCGCCTCTCAGCCTCTACAACTGAAAGACCCCAGATTAGAGAACATTGCAATAATTATCTGATGTTGGGACTCTGGGTGTGATTCAACCAGTATTAAGAAATTTATATCTGGGAGCAAGAATAAAATGTGGTCCGGCACACAATGTCAAATGTGAATATCTGGCGCAGCATATGTGAAAGAGTCCTAATTATCATTTTTCAATGTGATATTTGGAAAAGTGTTGTGTGAAGGAAAGAGAGGGCATCACCAGTTCATCAGCTATGGCCTAAAGGGTATTTGTTGAACATGCTGCTGCATCCACAGGCACTTTCTGTCTGAAAACATTCCATAGCAGCATGGCACCAAAAGTGTCTAGCATGCCAATTCCGCGCACAGCAGAAACACAGACACATCTGTCACTTGGCAAAAGGAGAAGACTAAGGTCTGACAACTAACTGCATTGTCAGCTATCCTGCATATTCAAAGCTTCGGATGCATGGATATCTTCCATGGAAAATGCCACTAGTAGTTGTGTGTTTTTTCCAATACACACATACATGCAGGTGTTAGGTAATTTCAAAAAGGAAAAGATATTGAAAAATAAAGCAGCAACAGCAGTTATAGCAGTTCAGAAGCAACTTGAGCTAGCAGGGGAGCGAATGAGCTTCATCAAAGTCAAGCTTTTAAAGTTACAAAACACCTTATTGAAAAAATATTTCTATGTAGAAATATAAGGGCCTAGCTATCTATCTCATTGGAGAAAGTTTGTCTCTCTTCATGCTCATGAGGGAAGAATAAAGAAAAGATTCAGAGGTTTACCATGGTGAGAAACTTTGAATAAAAGGAGGCATGTCCCTGAGAAGTATCAGTCTAAGGCAGTGTTTCTCAACCAGTGTGCCGGGGCACACTAGTGTGCCGTGAGCGATCATCAGGTGTGCCGTGGGAAATTGGAACCTCCAGGAAGGGGGGGGGGGGGAGT
This sequence comes from Anolis apletophallus, assembly GCA_030556195.1. Lineage (NCBI taxonomy): Eukaryota > Metazoa > Chordata > Lepidosauria > Squamata > Anolidae > Anolis > Anolis apletophallus. The sequence goes on from JARBWK010000008.1 coordinate 50,495,447, forward strand.
CTAGTGTATTGAAGTATAAAAACCCTAAGAAACCTACCTCAATAAAGGCACAAAATTACAAACACCCCCCCTCCCCACCCATTGTCTACTTGGTCTCTCCCTCTCCATGCATTGGGAAGGCCCACCTCCCTTTCCCCAAGTAGAGACCTCCTCTTGCCTCCTGGGGGTTCTGTGTGGGAAGTTTGGCCCAGTTCCATCATTGGTGGGTTTCAGAATGCTCTTTGATTGTAGGGGAACTATAAATCCCAGCAACTACAACTCCCAAATGTCAAGGTCTATTTCCCCAGAACTCCATCTGCGTTCATATTTGGGCATATTGAGTATTCATGCCAAGTTTGGTCCTGATCCAACATTGTTTGAGTCCACAGTGCTCTCTGGATATAGGTGAACTACAACTCCAAAACTCAAGGTCAATACCTACCAAACTCTTATAGCATTTTCTCTTGGTTATGGGAGTTCTGTGTGGGAAGTCTTTCTGCCATTCCTGCCAGGATATCTATGTTATGTTCATCGAAACAGGCCCAGGTTTCACACTGAGTGTATAAATACATTTTAAAAACATATTAACTATATGTATGACTGTGTTAGAGTGTCATTTTGTGTCATTTTGGTTGGTGGTGTGCCCCAGGATTTTGCAAATGTAAAAAGTGTGCCGTGGCTCAAAAAAGGTTGGGAAACACTGGTCTAAGGAACAGGAGACAGGAGGAGAGACTAATACAGAGATGAAGACAAAGAGGGAAATGAAGAAAGGGCTTTCCCTACAAGCTAATTCATCTGCCAGTCTATTTCCTTGATCAAGACTATAAACTTGTGCAGGATATGGCTGACTTCCAACAGCAGATGCTACAGTTTTGCAAGTGGTAAAGGATTTCAAGGTTAGAAACTTTTACAGAAATATATTTTTGGATTGCCCCATTTACGGGCACAGAAGCTACAGTTTTTGTGTGGGTGTGTGTGTGTGTGTGTCAGGAGGGACTTGAGGAACTGCAAGTCGCTTCTGGTGCCCCCGGTGGCGCAATGGCTCTGTCAGCTCCAGCTCCCCATGAGGGGACATGAGAGGAGCCTCCCACAAGGATGGTAAAACATCAAAAACATCCAGACGTTCCTTGGGCAACATCCTTGCAGACAACCACTAATCTCACACCAGAAATGAAGAAGCTACAGTTTAAACCAATGTTTCACAAACTCTGCTCTTCAAGGTGTTTTTGAAGTTCAGATCCCAGAAATCCCAGCCGGCTTATCAGTTGTTAGGAATTGTGGGAAGTGAAGTCCAAAACATCTGGAGGAGTATAGTTTGAGAAACACTGGTTTAAACTGTAGCTTCTTCGCTTATTGGCTGTCTGCAAGGACCTTGCCCAATATTATGAGGCAATAATAATGTGTGGACATTATTATTGCCCAATAACACATTGAGAGGCTGAAATGCAACACTTAGTCTAATGGTTTTTTTAAAAAAATTCTAAAACTAAAATAAAAGATTTCACATACATTCTTCTAAAAGGATAATGCACAACAGAAATGCTTAGCTTTGGTACCTAGCACCATCTGCCCAATGTCAACACCTGGGCTTGACAAGATCTACTGACACCTGTCCCATTTTCTGTGTCAAGCAGTTATCTGTTGCTTATTAAAATGTCCACACTATTCCATAACAACACTTAGCCAAAACATGTGGAACACCATTGAAAATTAGAATGATTTGCTGATAGCTACCCTGCATAGAAGTCAACTTCATGTATAAGCCAAGGACAGGTTTGGGGGTCAAACTTATGGATTTTGACATGCCAAGGGTAATTCCATGGATTCACAAAGACTGAATAATAATAATAATACAATTTATTTATATTCCGCTCTTCTCACCCCGAAGGGGACTCAGAGCGGATTACAAGTACAATACTTAGCAGACAATCCCTGCCGTTTCCACATACACACATATAGACGAACAGAGGCAAACTCTGGCCACCAGGGGGAGCTGACTTACTCATCTCTCAGCATTCCCAGCGTCCCTTGTTGTTCCTTCCGCATTCCTCAGCGTTCCTGGAGTTCTTTAATGGCCTCATAATTCAGTCAAAATTTGCCTCCCCACTTAATGTGGTACCTTAATCTCCTACTTGACAGATGCAACTGTCTTTCGGGCTGCAAAGGTTGACAGCAGGCTACACTTAAAGGTCGAGCACCCACCTCGACCCGGGCAGGCCTCGAACTCATGACCTATTTGTCAGCTCCGGCTGGTTCGTTTGTTGCCATAACGGACCATGCCGATCGCGCCATTTGATATGGACACTGCTTGGCGGGCTCAGGCCAGGCCCAGCCCTTTGATCTGCCAGATACCTTCCTGGCCTTTGATATGCGGACAGGCCAAATGGTCAAGCCTCGGAAGGAGGGACCCAGCAGGGGGGCGGGCCAGGGAGGGAGTTTGAGAGACTGTTTGCGCGGGCTTTCTTTAGTCTATCTTTGCCTAGCCTGGAGTAAGGAACCCAATAAAAGATCTATCCTTCAACCCAGCTTGGAGTGAGCCTGCTTTATTGGACCCCCCTTTCCGGAGCATTACATAAAGATAGACTCCCCAACTTCTACGGCCGTGAAAACCCTCCGACCGTAACCAACCTTGAAGAGATGTCCCGAGCAAAAGGGTGTTCCAGATGGCGGAAGCGATGCAGAAGATGCAGTCTCAATTGGACCTACTGATGAGTGGGCCGGAGGAGAGGCCTTGGGGGACCCCTGAACCCGTCCCCCGAGGAAGAAGCCTGAGTCGGGGCTTGGGACAGTCGGGAAGGACCTCGGGGAGAGTGAGGTTCTCGGAGGAGTTCTACCCACCCAGAGGGGCCGCCTCTACACCCCACCTGGGCCCAGGTGACCAGAGCCAAGAGATGATGGGGGCTCGAAGAGACCTAAAGGTAAAGTTCGACGGGGACCCCCGCCAACTGTCCTATTTTATCACCAACGTCCAGAATTACATGTTGGACTATGGGGATACGTTCCCCTCGGAAGCGGCCAAGGTGCGGGCTGTGGGGGCCAACCTGAAGGAGGCCGCGGCCGATTGGCTGATACAGTTAAAGGACACTCGAGCGCCGCAACTGAGGCGGCTAGACACCCTGCTAGAGGCACTGCGAGCCCGCTTTGGGGACCCCTTAGCAGGAGAGAAAGCCAAGGCCCAACTGAGGAAGATTTACCAAGGCCAGAGGTCCGTCTCGGAATACGCTTTAAGCTTCCGAGCCCTAGCGGGAAGGTTCGGAGGCTGGTCAGAATCACCATACTCGAGTGCTTCAAGGCAGGCCCTAAGGCAGGACATTTTGGAATGGGCGATGCACAGGGGAAACCCCGAGACCCTGGAGGATTGGATAGCCTCGGCAGGGAGAGTGGAGTGTGATATGGAGCAGATGCCCCGGCGCCACCGAGATGGCGGGAGACCCCGCGGGATGGGCGCAGGCCCATCGGGGAGGTCGGGACCAGCCCGGCGACCCTCACCGAGGCCCCGGTCAGCCAGCCGGGAGAGCCAGAGAGGGAAGAGAGGAGCCTGCTTCTCGTCCGCACGAGAAGGTCACCGAGCCGCGGAATGCCGCAAAAAAGTCCCCTCGCCCAAGGCGGAGCGGGCGCCGGAGGTCAAACCGGCAACACCGGCCAAAACCCCTGGCCGAGGCAAGGCAGCGGCGGCGGCGGAGACGGCGCGGGCACCTAGGCCCCTACGGGAGGCTGAGGAGCCAGAGCTGGAGGCGGAGGAGAGCGACTCCGAGTGGATGGCGGGAAACGACAACGATCTGCTGTAGACGCCCGACGGCAGATCCAGACCCCTTCGGGCGGTGAGTCAGATCCCCCTGGGTGCGACACGTTCAAGCTGGACGTTAGAGTGTGGGGCCCCGAGGCGGCCCAACCCATAGAGACTACAGCCATGATAGATAGTGGATGCACCAGGTGTTTAATGTCCCCCGGGCTGGCGAGGCAGCTGGGGATAAAGCCCCGAGCCCTGATCGAACAGATCCTCTTCTCCCAGCTAGATGGGTCCCCGGCCAATGGGAAGCCAGCCACCCACAAGACAGGGGAGATGAGAGTCCAGATGGGGACCCACCAAGAGGGCCTGAAATTCGTCATCTCGGCGATGGCACACCAGCCCATCATTCTGGGAGCCCCTTGGTTGCGCGGCCAGAACCCGCAAATCAATTGGGAGACGGGAGCCCTGCAGTTCAGGGACGGAGAGGCCTGGGCAAGGCTAGATGACCTTGGAGACGCTGGAGGGCCGACCCACGAGGGGGCAGGCGTAGGAGCAGCAGAGAGCCAACCCACCGAGATCCCGCGAGTATGGAGACTTGGAGGAGGTCTTTAGCGGCGGGAAAGTGACCAGCTGCCCCCCACCGGAAGTCCGATTGCGCAATCGAAATCGAAAGGGCGCCAAGCTGCCCAGCCCAAAGCTATACGCCCTGTCTGAACCAGAAAGAAAAGCTCTAAGAGACTTTATTGATAAGAATATGGACAGAGGGTTTATTGAGAAATCTACCAGTCCAATGGCAGCCCCCGTCCTATTCAGGCCCAAGGCGGACGGCTCGCTGCGGCTATGTGTGGACTACCGAGGCCTCAATGCGATTTGTGCCTCGAACCCCTATCCGTTGCCTCTGATGTCCGAGATTTTGGCTCAGCTGGGGGGGGGGCACGGATCTTCACCAAGCTAGACATCCGGGAGGCGTTTTACCGGATCAGAGTGAGGGACGAAGATTGCTGGAAGACCGCATTCAACTGCCACCTGGGGCAGTACCAGTTCCGGTCACCCCTTTCGGACTCAAGGGCGCCCCAAGATTTTCCAGCAATTCATCAATGAGATCTTCAGGGACCTACTGTACAAGGGAGTTCTAGTATATTTAGACGATGTTTTGATATACTCCAAATCAGAGGCGGAGCATGTAGAGATGACCCGGGAGGTGCTGCGGCGGCTGCGGGACAACCAGCTCTTTGTCAAGTTATCCAAGTGTGAGTTCCACCGACAAGAACTGGACTATCTAGGGTACCGCATCTCCACACGAGGCCTGACCATGGACCCCAGTAAGGTGAGAGATGTGCTCGCGTGGGAGCGCCGCGAACCCGGCGGCAGTTACAAGGCTTTTGGGGTTCGCTAACTTCTATAGGCAGTTCATCCAAAACTTTGCTAAAATAGCGCTCCCCCTGACTGAACTATTAAAAACCAAGGGCTTGGGAGAGACAAAGAAAGCCAAGTCCCCCGGTGCGAAGCTCAACTGGACTTCGCAATGCCAGGAGGCCTTTGAGAGCCTCAAGCGAAGCTTCACCAGCCAGCCGCTGCTCAGGCACCCCCAGCCCGACAAGCCGTTCACGGTGCAGTGCGACGCCTCGGAGGCGGCTTACGGGGCGGTCCTCCTACAGCGGGACGAGGATGGGACCCTGCGGCCCTGTGCATACTTATCAAAAAAGTTCACGCCGTCGGAGAAGCGATGGCATGTATGGGAAAAAGAGTCTTTTGCTGTGCGGGCGGCGCTGAGCCACTGGAGACACTTCCTGGAAGGGACCGCCCTGCCCTTTGAAGTGTGGACGGACCACAAGAACCTGCAGGCGCTCCAGACCCCCCAGAGACTCAATGCTAAACAGCTAAGGTGGGCGCAGTTCTTCAGCCGCTTCAACTTCCAACTCAAATACCTGCCGGGCCCGAAGAACGTGCTGGCCGACACGCTTTCCAGGATGCCTGAGGCGGACTACTCGGCGCCAGAAGAAGTGGGAACCGTGTTCTCCAAGCAGCAGCTGGGTCTGGTGGCCCGCACCCGGGCAGCAGACAAGGCGCCAACCCCGGGCAGTCCCCCGGACCCCGAGCTACTATCAGATTTGGCAGCAGCTTACGGAGCGGACGCCTGGCTTAAGGAGCACCGCGAGGACCTAACTGAGGCTAAGGGCATCTGGTACTACAAAGACAAGTTATACGTTCCACAGAGCCAGAGAGCCCCGGTCCTAGCTCAAGCCCACGACTCCCCCTTGTCCGGCCACTTCGGCCTCACAAAGACTCTAAAGCTACTGGCCCGGCAATTCTGGTGGCCGGCCATGAGAAAGGACACTAGTGACTACATAGCAGAGTGCGAAGTGTGCGCACGAAACAAGCCCAAGACGGGCCGGCCGACGGGGCTACTGCAACCGGTAGCCGATCCGGCCGAACCCTGGAGCGAAATAGCAATGGACTTCGTTGTCGATTTGCCGCCCAGCAGCGGATACACCACAGGCCCACTTCGTCCCGCTCCGTCGGCTGCCCACGGCCCCGGAGCTGGCTCGCCTCTTCGCCCACCACGTCTTCCGGCTCCACGGCTGCCCCCGGCGTGTGGTGAGTGACAGAGGACCTCAATTTACGTCCAGGTTCTGGAAGGCGTTCCTGGCGGGGCTGGGGTCCCGGCGGGCCCTGAGCACGGCGTTCCACCCGGAGACGGATGGCGCCACGGAGAGGGTTCAACGCACCCTGCAGCAGTACCTCCGCTGCTACTCGACCTACCAGCAAGACAATTGGGCCAAGCTACTAGACGTGGCGGAATACAGCTACAACAACGCCGAGCATGCTTCGACGGGGGCCTCGCCCTTCAGCATTGTGGCCGGACGCGACTTTCCGCCCTTCCCTGCGGTGGCCCCAGCGGCGGACCCGGCGACTCCGGCTACAGATTGGGGTGCCAAGGTTGCGGCGGCCTGGCCGGCCATCCAGACGGCGCTGCGGCAGGCCCGGGACTCTTACAAGCTATACGCTGACAAGAAGAGGGGCCCCCAGCCAACGTACGCGGTGGGAGACCGCGTGTTCCTCTCCACCAAGAACCTGAAGTCGACTCAGCCGTCTCGCAAGTTTGCGAACAAATTTGTAGGGCCCCTCAGCGTGGTGGAGATAATTAACCCCGTGGCGGTCAAGCTGGACCTGCCGCACACCTGGCGCAAGGTCCACCCTGTGTTCCATGTAAGCTTATTGAAAAAGGCTGTGTCCGACCGGAAGTGGTCCGCTGAGGAAGGCGCACCGGTGCCTATTATGGTGGGATCCCACACCCACTTTGAGATTAAAGACATTTTGGACTCTCGGCGCCACAAGGGCCGTCTTAGTTACTTAGTTAAATGGACTGCCAAGGACTTACACCCTGAGTGGGTGTTAGCACCCCACGTTAGCGCCCCGAGACTAGTTAAGGCTTTTCATGCCGCTTTCCCGGACAAGCCGGGGCCCTGATCCCCCCTTCTCTTTGTTCTTTCCCTTGCAGGTCACCGTCTTGCGGAGGGGGGCGCTATGTCAGCTCCGGCTGGTTCGTTTGTTGCCATAACGGACCATGCCGATCGCGCCATTTGATATGGACACTGCTTGGCGGGCTCAGGCCAGGCCCAGCCCTTTGATCTGCCAGATACCTTCCTGGCCTTTGATATGCGGACAGGCCAAATGGTCAAGCCTCGGAAGGAGGGACCCAGCAGGGGGCAGGCCAGGGAGGGAGTTTGAGAGACTGTTTGCGCGGCTTTCTTTAGTCTATCTTTGCCTAGCCTGGAGTAAGGAACCCAATAAAAGATCTATCCTTCAACCCAGCTTGGAGTGAGCCTGCTTTATTGGACCCCCTTTCCGGAGCATTACACGGTACAATGCTAAATTATAAGAACAAATAATCTGATGTAATATAAAAGCAGTTTTCTATAAAGCACTATATCAAACATTTTCCCTTTGGATTCAGTATAATAACTGGATCCCTACTCAACTCAGTGGGACTTGCTTTTGAATAGTCAAGCATGATATTGAATCTTTTGCTATCCATGAAATTGGTAAAACAGTGCAGTAGACTGTCATGCATTTTTAAAAACTTACGGTATATCTCTACCTCTATTTCCATGCTATTTAAAAAGATAAAAGGTGATGCAGCATCCTAAGAGCACGGTTTGGTTCCTTTCACTGTAATTGTTGTTGTTTAAACAATACAGTCCTATATGCAAGGTCCAAAACACAATGGAATCCATTCCCAGATTAACAGAACGGCAAAGAAGAAAGATTTTATACCAGAGGAATTGAATTTCCAGCAGACTATTCAAATAAAAGTACTTGGCATAACAGAACCAAGCGTGTTAATAAGGTTCTGCAAATATGCAGATGCTGTGAAAACATTCATTGAAATCCAATTTGTAGGCTTAGGAGAAGATTAAATTGATTAATTTCCAAGTCAGAACAGACATCTTACCTGTAGAGGCATAGATTTCATTATACACTGAAAAATGCAAAAAGGCAAGACACCCAAAGCTGCCTTGCAATACAGGCAGCTGTGCTCTTAATTAATCTTATAAACAACAGAATGGTAAGCAATTCAAAACTATAAATGCATATAAATAGGTATCAAGAATGTTGCACCTGAGCCTCAATGGATTATAAAAACAAGGATTATTATAAAGGAATTGAGCAGTACAGTATTCCCTCACTTGCTGGGGTTAGGTTTCAGGACCTCCCGCAATAAGTGAAAAACCGCGATGTAGGGATATTCTATTTATTTTAATATTTACAGTATACATTATTTTAGTAATTATACACCATTTTAAGTCTTTATAAACTTAAAATAAAGTGAAGGAAAGGCCCTTCAAGGCTGGAGGGAGGGAGAGAGGACTGAGGAGGGAAAGCGCCTTGGAGGGCGGTGGCGACAAAACCCCACAAAACAGTGAAAATACCATGATATATATTTTAAATTAATATTTTTTTAAACCCGTGAAACAGCGAGTCCACAATAAGCGAACTGCAAAGTAGCAAGGGAACACTGTACCCCTCAATCTAGCCAACTTGAAGAGGAAAAAACATATAGCTTCTCCCAAATTGGTCAAACAATTTCCAAAATTGTCTTGCAAATTTATCTTCCGTAGTGCATGAAACTTCCTTTTGAGTGATAAGCACTGAAGAGTTCCAAATGTGGAGTTTGTTTCCAAAAACATACCAGATCCAATCTATATAAATAAAAATGTAATGTCCGTTTGTGGGATTAACGTAACTCAAAAACCACTGGACGAATTTGCACCAAATTTGGACACAATACACCTATTAGGACAATGAGTGACCATCATTCATAAAAACACTGAAAAACACAGAAGAGACTTAAAAAGCCAAAAAAATTACATTAAAACACATGTGCAAAACCACACACACACACTCAAACATACATATACAAAAATATATAGGCAGACATGTACACACACAAAACACATATACACAGACTGGGCCACAGCAACACGTGACCGGAGATGGCTAGTAAATAAATAAATAAATAAATAAAATACAATTAAATATTAATAATAAATATTCATTAATAAAAATGAAATAATATAATACTTTTTATATAACCCACCCTATCTCCCCAAGGGGACTCAGGGTGGTTTCCAGCAAAAGTAACAAAGCAGCAAACATTCAATGCGGAAAACAACAAAATACAAATCAAAACATATAAAATTATAGAAACTAACAAAAAACTAAGCCAAAATTAAACTTAAAATAACACATCATAAACATTTATAACATGATAAACTCTTAAAAATTAGACTAAAAAGGCGTTAAAAGCCAAGATCATGTACAACATCAAATGAGTGGAAGTAGGTGTCCAATATCTAGGCAAGGATATATATATATAAAGATGCACTAGTTCTCCTCCTCTCCATAAACTACAGTACATAAGTAGGTTTTTAAAAGATTGTTAAAGGAGATGAGTGGGGGCTTTTTCAGTTCTTTAGGAAGAGAGTTCCAGAGGCGGGGAGCAATCACTGAGAAGGCCCCCTCTCTCGTTCCCACCAACTGTGCTTGAGATGGGGGAGGGACTGAGAGCACAGCCTCCTTCTCTGCTTGAAGGCTCGTGCCGCTTTGTATGTGGAGATGTGATTTTTCAAATAATAACAAAGAGTGATAGGTGTGAAAAGTGTGAATCCCATATGCTTGATCATATTTTCAAATCTGCTGTGGTTTCCGATAATGAGCTTCCCCATTGTCAGTAGCATTCAGGCCTCAGCATTTGGCCACTACCGAGCATGTTTCCCCAAAATATACAGAAGCAATGCCTCTCTTTGCGGTTCAAATGGTTTCCATTTGAAAGCACTTTGTAGCCTTTACCACACTTGAACAAAGTAATCAGCTCTCTCTTTTATTTAGTAGTGGCTCTTAGTCAATTTGCTGGAGTGTTTGAATATTTTATTGCCTTCTGTCTTCTCCTGTTAGTCTGAAAGGCATAAATGCTCAGGTTCGATCACTACTCAAAACCAATTAGATTCTGGAGTTCAGATAGAGACAATACAGGCTGATTTACAAGTAAATTAGAAGCTTAACATTATAGTTCCCCCACTTTGAAAAAGATGGAAGGGACCCCAGAAATTATAAGCCAATCATCATAACGGATATTCCTGCAAAAAAGAATGCCAAGTTCATTCACTAAAAGTTTGAAGACTGGGCAGATCAAAACCCGATTTCAGAACAAGCAAATATCAGAAAAGGGAGCTTGCAATTGGCAACTCCATTATTTTATCCCATTTAATAACAAAATATGCAATGGTGCAATTGTAGATTTCTTGTTACTTATTTGAACACAGTCTCTAATTTGATAAATAGAACCTTTTATGTGAACAACTGTCCAAAAGCAAAACTTAAAAATAGAGGAGCCTCCAAGTTATTGAAGAAAGTGAAATGTCACATGCATGTTTGTTTTTTAAAAAACAGCATTGGAAGGGATGATTCTGAACAGAAGAAAAATATGGAAAGCACCATGGAGGGAGAAGGAATTTGGGGCTGATTTGGAATGGAAACTGTGGAAGGAAAGAGTTGTTGAAAGGAAAAGTTCTGTCCTAAACAATTCTCTTCTCAAAATTGTTTTGAATTACTGTGCAAGAAAATGCATATTTCTAACTTGCATGTGCATGCACTTATAGTTTGTCATTTGTAGAAGAGCAAGAAGCATTTTTCAGATTTTTTCTATGTGTATGGGGCAAACATGTCTGTTATAATTATGCAGAGACACTGGATGACAACACAGACAAACTGAATTCCTTACATTTAAAATTCGTATTATTACTTTTAAAAGAGAAATACATTAGATCTAATAACCAATGTAGTGGTCTGAGTGTTCAAACCCTCATTGAGTCATGAAAACCCAATGGGTGACCTCTGCACTGTCTCAATCTTAGGCAATGGTAAATGTCTCAATAAATCTTGCCTAGAACATCCTGGGATAGGACTACTATAGGTTACTGCTGTATTTCTCAACCTTCCTAATGCTGTGACCCCTTAATACTCATGTTGTGGTGACCCCCCAACCATAAAATTATTTTTGTTGCTACTTCATAACTGTAATTTTGCTACTGTTATGAATCAAAAGGTAAATATATTATATGCAGTATGTATTTTTATTCGCTTGACCAAATTTGCCACAAATACCCAATACGCCCAAATTTGAATACTGGTGGGTTGGAGGGATTGATTTTGTCATTTGGGAGTTGTAGTTGCTGGGATTTATAGCTAACCTCTGTTAGTCCTCACTTTCAAGGCCATCTATGGTTTGGGGCCAGTGTACTTGAGGGAGCGACTTACCCCCTATATGCCTGCGAGATCACTACGCTCCGAGGAGCTCAACCTCCTTGTGGTGCCTCCCCTCGGAACCTGCCGACTAGCCACTACACGGCGGGAGGGCATTCTCTGTAGCCGCCCCAAGTCTCTGGAATGGCCTCCCGGAGGAGATCCGCGCCATCCGCGCTCTCCTGCCCTTTCGCAAGGCCTTGAAGACTTGGCTTTTTAGGAAGGCGTTCGGCTCTTAATTCAACCACATTGCCCGCTTGCCGCCTATGGTTCCCCCCAGGTTTTTTATCCCGTCCCCCCAGCCTTTGCTGAGGGTTGTGCTCTTAATATGTTTTAATCTGTTGTGATGTGTAATATGTTTTTAACTGCTTAATTGTTTTATTTCTCGGTGTTTTTGCTTCTTTGTAAACCGCTCTGAGCTCCGGAGTGAGCGGTATACTAAATCGAAGTTAATAAATAAATAAATAAATAACCTACATTCAAAGAGCATTCTGAACTCCACCAACGATGGAATTGAACCAAACTTGGCACACAGAACTCCCGTGACTAAGAGAAAATACTAGAAGGGCTTGGTGAGAATTAACCTTGAGTTTTGGAGTTGTAATTCACTTACATCCAGAGAGCACTGTGGACTCAAACAATGACGGATCTGGACTAAACTTGGCACAAATATTCAATATGCCCAAATGTGAACACTGGTGGAGTTTGGAGAAAATAGACCTTGACATTTGGGAGTTGTAGTTGCTGGGATTTATAGTTCACCTACAATCAAAGAGCATTCTGAACCCCACCAATGACAACTGGCACAAGTCTCCCTCCAGCATCGCAAGCTCTCCCTCGTCCACACATGTGCACCAGGCTGGCCAATCAGTGGATGAGGGCTTTTGGTGGGAGGATTCACAGTCTGTTTCCAAAAAGGAAGAGAAGAACAGGTGGAGAGATCTTCAGCCTTCTCTGCCAAAGGGATTCCTAAGACCATCAGAAATATATGTTTTCTGATGGTCTTTGGTGACTCCTTTGAAACCCCCTCATGACCCCTTCCCTGGGGTCCCGACCCCCAGGTTGAGAAACACTGGGTTAGCGTCAACTTGAACACACATAACAGAAACATCCATAATGCTATGCTATCATATTTCTTTTTTAGGTTGTTTCCCTGCCCCAAAATACACTCAAAAAATCTTCCCCTATCTCCCTGCAGAAAGCAGGAGTCCAGAAGCAGCCTGTAAAGGTTAAAAGTACAAATCTTATCAGCCATAACACAGCCCATTATTATCCTTTTTATCACTACAAAATAACATAGCATAGTTAAGTTTATCAGCAGCAACTTAATGGTAGGAGAGACCCCGAGGAGCACTGAACATAGACTTGGTTTTACCCCATTCTTTTACATTTCCCTTCCGATTCTCTTATTATATCAACTACAAAGGTAAATTGGAAGCATTTTATAAACTCACCAAGATTTTGTCTGCCAAGCACCACACACTCAGCTATGAAACTGGTAAAACTATTTACCCAGAAGCAGCTTTTCATGCCTCAACTGAAGAGCAAAATGCAAGCCTTTATTATATCACATTTCTAAATGCTTATAAACCTGTCTTTTAGGGCAGCCTTTCCAGAAAAAGGAATAGCATACAGGCTGGAAATAATAAATCATGAATAGTGCAACAACTACAGTATTTGTAAATATACTTACATTTCTTTCCTACAGCACTGACTTTATCTCTTTATCAGTTTTACTTCTCTCTCTTCCGCCCATGAATACTTTAGCAATAACAAGAGGCCTTAATAAGGAGAAAGAAAATAGTCGGCGCTTTCAACTGTAGATTTCATGCTCAAATTCCAGTAAATTAGGGTTACATAATAAGAAATCACACTGCTCTTCCTTATGGAAAACTAGTATGAATTTTAATGTAACTGATGTACTGATGCAAAAACTGTTCTAACTCAATTGTTAAGACAAACCACACCTCAAGGAAAACCAAGTTAGGTTAATTCACTAAATAATTTCATAACACACTAACAGTTCAGTCCTTTAAATCACAAATTTTTTTTGAAACTTTGTTTTGCCTGTGGGGATCAGTTTCATTTCACAATAAGATGCATCTCTAAGAATTTTG
>JARBWK010000008.1:50509178-50660039 GCA_030556195.1 Anolis apletophallus
TTTGTGCCTTTACCACACTTGAACAAAGTAATCAGCTCTCTTTTATTTAGTAGTGGCTCTTAGTCAATTTGCTGGAGTGTTTTGAATATTTTATTGCCTTCTGTCTTCTCCTGTTAGTCTGAAAGGCATAAATGCTCAGGTTCGATCACTACTCAAAACTAATTAGATTTTGGAGTTCAGATAGAGACAATACAGGCAGATTTACAAGTAAATTAGAAGCTTAACATTATAGTTCTCCCACTTTGAAAAAGATGGAAGGGACCCCAGAAATTATAAGCCAATCATCATAACGGATATTCCTGCAAAAAAGAATGCCAAGTTCATTCACTAAAAGTTTGAAGACTGGGCAGATCAAAAACCCGATTTCAGAACAAGCAAATATCAGAAAAGGGAGAGCTTGCAATTGGCAACTCCATTATTTTATCCCATTTAATAACAAAATATGCAATGGTGCAATTGTAGATTTCTTGTTACTTATTTGAACACAGTCTCTAATTTGATAAATAGAACCTTTTATGTGAACAACTGTCTAAAAGCAAAAATTAAAAATAGAGGAGCCTCCAAGTTATTGAAGAAAAGTGAAATGTCACATGCATGTTTGTTTTGGGTTTTTAAATAAAAAAACAGCATTGGAAGGGATGATTCTGAACAGAAGAAAAATATGGAAAGCACCATGGAGGGAGAAGGAATTTGGGGCTGATTTGGAATGGAAACTGTGGAAGGAAAGAGTTGTTGAAAGGAAAAGTTCTGCCCCAAACAATTCTCTTCTCAAAATTGTTTTGAATTACTGTGCAAGAAAATGCATGTTCCTAATATGCATGTACATGCACTTACTGTATAGTTTTTCTTTTGTAGAAGAGCAAGAAGTATTTTTCTATGTGTATGCGGCAAATATGTCTATTATAATTATGCAGAGACACTGGATGACAACACAGACAAACTGAATTCCTTACATTTAAAATTCGTATTATTACTTTTAAAAGAGAAATACATTAGATCTAATAACCAATGTAGTGGTCTGAGTGTTCAAACCCCTCATTGAGTCATGAAAAACCCAATGGGTGACCTCTGCACTGTCTCAATCTTAGGCAATGGTAAATGTCTCAATAAATCTTACCTAGAACATCCTGGGATAGCACTACTATAGGTTACAGCAGTATTTCTCAACCTTCCTAATGCTGTGACCCCTTAATACTCATGTTGTGGTGACCCCCCAACCATAAAATTATTTTTGTTGCTACTTCATAACTGTAATTTTGCTACTGTTATGAATCAAAAGGTAAATATATTATATGCAGTATGTATTTTTATTCGCTTGACCAAATTTGCCACAAATACCCAATACGCCCAAATTTGAATACTGGTGGGTTGGAGGGATTGATTTTGTCATTTGGGAGTTGTAGTTGCTGGGATTTATAGCTAACCTACATTCAAAGAGCATTCTGAACTCCACCAACGATGGAATTGAACCAAACTTGGCACACAGAACTCCCGTGACTAAGAGAAAATACTAGAAGGGCTTGGTGAGAATTAACCTTGAGTTTTGGAGTTGTAATTCACTTACATCCAGAGAGCACTGTGGACTCAAACAATGACGGATCTGGACTAAACTTGGCACAAATATTCAATATGCCCAAATGTGAACACTGGTGGAGTTTGGAGAAAATAGACCTTGACATTTGGGAGTTGTAGTTGCTGGGATTTATAGTTCACCTACAATCAAAGAGCATTCTGAACCCCACCAATGACAGCTGGCACAAGTCTCCCTCCAGCATCGCAAGCTCTCCCTCGTCCACACATGTGCACCAGGCTGGCCAATCAGTGGATGAGGGCTTTTTTTTTGGTGGGAGGATTCACAGTCTGTTTCCAAAAAGGAAGAGAAGGACAGGTGGAGAGATCTTCAGCCTTCTCTGCCAAAGGGATTCCTAAGACCATCAGAAATATATGTTTTCTGAGACTTCCGGTTGGTTCAATGGCGGAGCGGGCTGCGCTTTGAGGGAGAGCCTTGAGGCGACGCGGCAGAAAGGCTACTGGGGTAGAAGAGGAACCCCGAGAAACGCACGAGAGGAAAGAGCGTGGAACCAGGACCCTAAAATAGCCCTGTCGGTCGGGACCGGGGCCCCTCAAGGACCCCGGCGAGACCGATAGGAGCAGAAGAGGGCCCGGAGGAGTAGCCTTTGGAGCGAGACCAAAGAATTTGGCCATAACCCTCCGCCACCAACCACTTTTAAGCACCCAGAGGGAGACGACAGAAGGCAAAAGAAAGAAAGAGAGCACCAACCCGGCAAAGAGCAGAAGCAGAAGCGACTGGGTACCCAGAAAGAGACGCTAACCCGAATCCTGTGACTCGAAGGCACCGAGGAGGGAAGAAGAACCGGACCCCCCCCCAAAAAAAAAGCAGAGACGAATAGCGAGGATCAAAGGGTAAGAGAGAGGGGTAAAGGTGGTAGGGGAGAGAAAAACAAGAGGGCGAAGGAAGGAAACCGACCCTAAGGGCGGCAGGCGGGGGAGGCGAGCATACCCGGCCTTCTTGTAAATAAAAGTGGAAAGAAGAAGGCGGAAGTGACGCGACGGGAAAAACCGGAACCGGAAAGATAAGGGGAGCACTAAAAGAGTGACACCAATTGAGAGAAATAGAGAGAAAGACTCCTAGAGAAACCAATTAAAAGCAGGAGGCGCTCTAGGAGGGTGAAGAGCAAAGGAAGGATTAGGAACGTGAGAAGAATACAAGGAGAGGAGTGCCCGAAAGAGGGGGAAGCCGGAGAGACGGGGAAAGATCCGCAAACGAAGGAGGCGGCGGTAAGGGACACAGCAAATAACAACAAATAGCGGGGAAAGCGGAGAAGACTGGTAAGTCTCCCCCCCACCCCCCCAGCACCCCCAAATAACTCAAAACACCTCAGAAGAACTATACAGAACTATACAGAACGGGGGACAAAGAAAGAAAAAAAAACAAAACAGAAAGACAACAAACTTAACGCCCCCCCCCCCCGAACCGGAACGTGGTAGTACGAGGCCCCCAGGCCCCCCGGACCTTGGTAAGGGAACCCCAAGCCATAAGCGTGGGCATCAGTAACTCCCTCATATCTCTCCCTAGCACCCCTCTCTCTAAATACCCTCCCTCAATTGTTATCCAACAACCCCAGTGAAACAAAGAAAGATCAAATAAAAACCATAAACAAACTATATCAGCACCAGTGCTGAAAAAGAAAATCTGCGAAATGCTAATGCCCACGAGAAAGACGGAGAAGGAAAAAAAAGGCGAGCAGAATAGAAGAGGCTCAGGCGCAGGCCAGGGGACAGGAGCAGGAGAGATGGGCCTAAAGGAATTATTTGCAGAAATGCACGATATAAGAAGGATGATACAAGGAGGAGACGAGGAAAGGAGAAGGATGAATGAAAACATGAAAGGAGATCTAAAGGAGCTGAAAGGAGAGATAAGGACAGACCTAAAGGAAATGAAAAAAGAAATGAAAGGACTGAATAACAAACTGTCGGAAATGAAAGAAGAAGTCAAGGAAGTCAAAAAGGAAAATCGAGAACTGAAAAGCCAACAAAGAGAAAACCTAGAGAGAATAAAAGAATTAGAGACAAAAAATGCAAGATTGGAAGAAAAGCAGCTGAAATTGGATTATGCCCAAACAGAACATCAACTTCGCTTTAGAGGCCTGGAGGAGGAGGAAGATCAAAAAACCAAAGAAATAATAGTAGCCATCACAGCCAAGATACTAGACATCCCAGAGCCTTATATTCTAGATAAGGTAGATAGAGTATATAGAGTAAACTCGGCCTTCGCCAGAGCAAATAAAACACCTCGGGACGTCATTGCTCATTATACAAAGAAATCAATAAGGGATCAGGTGCTGAAATGGCAAGGAAATAGACAGGGGAGCTACAAAGGAAAAAAGGTCCTAATACTCAAAGAAGTCCCAAGAGAAGTGCTGGACAGAAGGAAGGACTACTTCTTCGTGACAGACATTTTGAAACAGAATAACGTGAAGTTCCGATGGTTGAAACTGGAAGGGATAATGACCACTTTCAGAGGGAAACAGCATTGGCTGACATCAGTCGAAAGAGCGAATGACTTCCTGGAAAGAAACAGAAAAGATCTAAATGAATATGGACGAGGAAGCGGATATAGGGGTGAAAGAGAAAACCCAAGGAAGAGAGACGGACTAAAAAACCCACCTCTGGAAGAATTAAAGAACCCCCCAAAAGAGAACGCAGCCACGTTGGATGATAGTGATGGAGAGGACGAGGCGGAGGCAGAGGACGAGGAGGAGGAGAACGAGGAGAGATCGGTGGACCAGAAAGAGCGAGAAGAAGAGGAAGAGGAAACAGCCTTAGACTAAAGCCAGATGCAGCTCAGGTGCATTACCTGGAATGTAAACGGTTTAAACAATGCCATTAAGAGAAAACGGGTATATGCCAATCTCAAGAAGAAAAGGGCGGGGATTATAGGGCTCCAGGAGACCCACATAAGGAAAACTGATGTAAAATTTCTAAAAAGAAGCGATATGGGGAGGCTTTCATAGCATCAGCCGGAAAAAAAAAAAGGAGTGGTAATCTATGCAGACCCCAATTTACAGCCAAAACTATTGTTTGAAGACAGGGAGGGGAGGTATGTAGGCATCAGTATACGGAGGGAGGAAGAGAATATACTGGTGTGTAATGTCTATGCCCCAAACGATACAAAAACTAATTTTTTCAAGGAAATAGAAAGGGTGATAGCCAAATATCAGCCCCAGTTTGATGGGACTATAATGTTAGGGGATTTTAATGGGGTAGCAGACCCAAGAACGGACAGAAGCCCAGAGCCTAAAAAAAAAAGAAACCAGGGAGGCAGACTCCCAAAAAGCTACCAGGAAATGATAAAAAATCTTGAAGTGAGCGATGCATGGAGGGCCACCCACGCAGGAGAAAAGGATTTCACGTTCTTCTCTGACAGACACAAATCTTGGTCCAGGATTGACTTAATATTAATATCCAACATAAAATTACAGCAAGTCAAAAAAACCAAAATATGGCCTAGAGATATTTCGGATCACAGCCAGGTGGAAATGGAATTAGAAGGCTTACAGAGAGAATTCTATTGGAGGCTTCCAATGAGAATAATAAGAGACTCAAATGACCTAGAAGAGAGTAAAAAACTACTAAAGGAATACCTCCAGATAAATAGCCTCAATAACGAAAATAATAAACTTATTTGGGAGGCAGGCAAAGCATATATGAGAGGGGTGTTTATGAAACAACAGGCAAAATGGAAACGAAAGAGACAGGCCAAAATAAAGGAGCTATACAAAAGAATAGAAGAGGAAGAAGGTGAGCTTAAAAAGAATCCCAGAAATGAGGCTAAAAAAGAAATGGTAAAATCCCTCCAGAGACAACTGGAAATATATGAAACGGAAAAAATAGAAAAAGATTTAAAATACCTGAAACAAAAGAAATTTGAATCAGCAAATAAACCGGGGAAGCTACTGGCGTGGCAATTAAAAGAAAAAAGGAAGCAAAATATTATAACAAAACTTACTGTAGAAGGTAAAGAATACACCACAGAGAAAGAAATGAGAAGTATTATTGAATCCTTCTACACAACGCTCTATAATAAAGATAATATAGATAGGAACGAGATACAGAGGTATATAGGGGAAAGGAAATTAAATAAAATTACTGATGAACAAAGAGAGGATCTCAATAAGTTAATAACAAAGGAGGAGCTAAGAAATGCGATAAAAAGATTAAAAATAGGGAAGGCGCCAGGCCCAGATGGATTCCCCCGCGAATATTACAAAGAATGTCAGGAGGAGATAGAGGACATCCTTGAAAAGGTGTTTAACGACATACTAAGACTAGGAGAGATCCCGGAGTCATGGAAGGAGTCCAACATCGTTCTCATCGGCAAGGCGGGAAAAAATCCAGAAAATCCCTCGAACTATAGACCAATCTCCCTATTAAATACAGACTATAAAATCTTTGCTAACATATTAGCAGAAAGACTAAAAAAATTTTAAGCCACTGGATAAAAGAGGACCAAAATGGATTCCTCCAGAACAGACAATTAAAGACCAACATAAGAACAATTATCGACACTATAGAATACTACGATAAAAATATAAATAGGGAGGTTGCTCTAATATTTGTCGACGCCGAAAAGGCATTCGATAAGACAAGTTGGGAGTTTATGGAGGCACTGCTGAGGGAGATCGATGTTGGACACCACATGATGAATGCCTTCCAGGCAATATATAGTGACCAATATGCAAGAGTAATTGTCAACCAGAAAAAGACAGACAAAGTGAAAATACAAAAAGGAGTGAGACAGGGATGCCCCCTCTCCCCTCTATTATTTATCCTGGCCCTTGAAATATTATTGGAAGAAATTAGAAATGATAACAGGCTAAAAGGATTGCAAATCAAAAAAGAGAGGATTAAGTGCCTAGCCTTCGCAGATGATTTAGCATTAATAGTTGAAAATCCTAGAGAAACCCACCAGCTGTGGACCGAAAAAATAGAAAATTATGGCAAGGTTGCCGGCTTCAAAATAAATAAAGAAAAAACACAAATATTGGTTAAAAATATGGCCGAAAGGGACAAACAAGACTTGCAAACCAAGATGGGTATCAAAATAGCGAATAGCGTGAAATATCTCGGCGTGACATTAACGGCCAAAAATTCACAGATCTTTAAGAACAACTACATGAATAAATGGAAAGAAATCAAAAAAGACCTGGAAAAATGGGCAAGGCTTAATCTGTCCTTTCTTGGTAGAATTTCGACAATAAAAATGAATGTGCTACCTAAAATGAACTTCCTGTTCGCAACAGCACCAGTGGTACCAAAAAACTTCTACTTTGACTCCTGGAATAGGGATATATCCAAATTTATATGGGGGGGAAAAAACCGAGAGTCAAAATGAAGACATTACAAAATCCAAAGGAGAGAGGAGGGCTGGGAGTACCCAACCTGAGACTCTACTTTGAAGCCAGTTGTTTATCCTGGCTAAGATGCTGGTGCAGACTGGAAGAGGAAAGAATATTGACGCTGGAAGGTTTTGATTTGAAGTTTGGCCTCCATGGGTACCTCTGGTACGACAAAGCAAAAGTAGACAGGAATTTTAACAACCACTTTGTAAGGAAACCCTTATTAAAGGTATGGGAGAAATACAAAAAACAATTGGGAAATGAAATACCCCTATGGGTGTCCCCCAACGAGGCCTTCCAAATAAGACAGCTGGATAATGAAAAATGGATAAAATATAAAGAGTTACTAACCAAGGAAGAACCAGAACCGTGCCTGAAGACCAGACTCCAACTCAAATCAGAGGGATATGAAATGGGGTGGTTCCCGTACTTCCAATTGAGAGAGAGACTAAGGATAGATACGAAAAGAGGTCTAAGAGCCCAGACAGACGATCTGGAGAAGACAATCATGGGCAAAGAGGACAAGTTAATGTCCAAAATATACAAAATGTTTATAATAAGGGAAATGAGAATAAGGATAAGAGCGATATACATGTGAAAGAATGGTCCAGGAATATAGGGTATAAAATAAAACCGGAGGTATGGGAAAAGATATGGATGAATAATGCAAACATATCACTGTGCTACAAATATAGGGAGAACTGGATAAAGATTTTGTATAGATGGTACCTCACCCCGAACAAACTATCTAAAATATATAAGAACACTAAACCGAACTGTTGGGTGTGTAACAATATTAATGGAACATTCTTCCACATGATATGGCTATGCCCAAAAGCAAAGAGATTCTGGAACCAAATCCACAAAGAACTAGAAAAAAATGCTCCAAAAGAAAATAACAAACAACCCAGGGATGTTTCTCTTGGGAATCCTAGAGGGTGAACTAAGTAAAAGTGAGGGGAGGATATTTGTGTTGGCAACAACAGCAGCTAAGATACTCCTAGCAAGTCATTGGAAGGCGGGAACTGCCCCATCGGTACAGGATTGGAGGCAGAAGGTTTTGGAAGTTTGCCAAATGGAAAAATTAACGGAAGCTATAAGGGAAGGGAACTCTAAAAGAAACCACAAATGGGATTGGGAGCCACTCAGAAAGTACTGCAGAAAAGAATGTTATGTAGACATAGAGATGTAAATTGACTCATAAGTACCGGTCAAGGAACTATGATGTATTTGATTAATACCAATCGCTTCAAGCAGAGTTGACAATGTATTTTCCTATCGTAGGGGAAAACAAACAAACAAACAATTTAAAAAAAAAAAAAGGGGAAAGGTCGGGAAGCTGATGAATGTGACCAACGTTGATGGCAGAACAAGAACTGTTTAAATAAGAAGATGGACGTACTCTCTCTGGAACCTTTTCCAGAGCACTATCTTTAACTTTTTCATTTTCTATTCTATCCACTAGGTGGATACTCTTAGCGAACTAGCTCTATCTCTTTTCTTTGCTATCCAAGATACTTTGTATCTATACTTTTATCACACTGTTATCTTTGTTTTTATCTTGTGAAACTAATAAAGATTGTTTTACAAAAAAAAAAAAAAAAAGTACAAATCTTATCAGCCATAACACAGCCCATTATTATCCTTTTTATCACTACAAAATAACATAGCATAGTTAAGTTTATCAGCAGCAACTTAATGGTAGGAGAGACCCCGAGGAGCACTGAACATAGACTTGGTTTTACCCCATTCTTTTACATTTCCCTTCCGATTCTCTTATTATATCAACTACAAAGGTAAATTGGAAGCATTTTATAAACTCACCAAGATTTTGTCTGCCAAGCACCACACACTCAGCTATGAAACTGGTAAAACTATTTACCCAGAAGCAGCTTTTCATGCCTCAACTGAAGAGCAAAATGCAAGCCTTTATTATATCACATTTCTAAATGCTTATAAATCTGTCTTTTAGGGCAGCCTTTCCAGAAAAAGGAATAGCATACAGGCTGGAAATAATAAATCATGAATAGTGCAACAACTACGGTATTTGTAAATATACTTACATTTCTTTCCTACAGCACTGACTTTATCTCTTTATCAGTTTTACTTCTCTCTCTTCCGCCCATGAATACTTTAGCAATAACAAGAGGCCTTAATAAGGAGAAAGAAAATAGTCGGCGCTTTCAACTGTAGATGTCATGCTCAAATTCCAGTAAATTAGGGTTACATAATAAGAAATCACACTGCTCTTCCTTATGGAAAACTAGTATGAATTTTAATGTAACTGATGTACTGATGCAAAAACTGTTCTAACTCAATTGTTAAGACAAACCACACCTCAAAGAAAACCAAGTTAGGTTAATTCACTAAATAATTTCATAACACACTAACAGTTCAGTCCTTTAAATCGCAATTATTTTCTTTTGAAACTTTGTTTTGCCTGTGGAGATCAGTTTCATTTCACAATAAGATGCATCTCTAAGAATTTTGAATTCCTGATGTAACATTTATCTGAGAACTACTGTTAAGGGAAGGGGTGTCCAACCCATTTTTACAGAGGACCACATGAGTCTGACAGGAGCCTTCAAGGGGCTGGTTGTAATTGTAAGACTTTATACATCAGTGGTTCTTAACCCGTCACAGGTCATGGGTTACCAGTGGGCCATGAGGATGAAAATCTGGTCCATGAGCCTCCTTCCTCTATATTTTATTTTATTTCTGCTCCTTTTGCACCGCCTGCCACTCCTTCCCTGTCGCTGACCAGCCCCGCTCCCTTGGATATATCACATCAGCTCTAAATTATTAAATATGTTTTTCTGTAGGCGAGCAGATTAGGACTACTGGATAGCATATGTTCTGTATCAGAAACTAGACCTGATGTGGTCTATCCAATGCTTTTAGAATCAGCACCCCAAATAACCAAACCAAATTTAAAGTTGACTAAAAACTGATTTGTAACCCTTTTGGTACTAATGTTGGAGAGTGGTCCCTGGTCAAAGTGGTCCCTGGTCAACAAAAGGTTGGGAACCAGTGGTATAAATGTAACTACGTTGACGTAGCACTGAAAGCCTTGTGGGTCACATAAAATGGCGTGGTGGGTTGCATTCGGCCCATGGATCTTATGTTTGACACATGTTGTCTAGGTGGAAAAAACAATGATGGTATTTTGTTTGAAAGACTTTGGCCTGTGGAGGGCCCTTACTTAGCCGTTAGGTGTTGCACAAATGGAACAAATCATCCAAGCCTAAGCAATGAGCATTTTATTTGTTGGAAAAAAATGACTAGTATGATCTTGAGTTACCAAACACGTAGTCTGTGTTTGAGTACAACTGACTGAGTCTTTGAGATGATGTAACAGCTGTTCACTGCCTGAAAAAAGTAGATGAACTGAATCAAAGTAGTTACTGGAAACAAAGAACTGGGCCATAACACACAACCGATTAAAATACAGCAAGAACCCTACCAAAATTGCTTCTTTTAGAGGCAAAAGAAAGCCCACTCCTCATCTTTTCTTGTTCAAGACTTTTATCTCTTAATCCACATTGCGTCACCCTTTCTGGATAAAGATCGATAAAATTCCATCATTGCAGTTGTCTCTCTTACAATCTTCCATTTCAGAAGAGTTGTAATTTTGACT
Organism: Anolis apletophallus; assembly: GCA_030556195.1. Classification (NCBI taxonomy): domain Eukaryota; kingdom Metazoa; phylum Chordata; class Lepidosauria; order Squamata; family Anolidae; genus Anolis; species Anolis apletophallus. The sequence continues at coordinate 50,519,736 of JARBWK010000008.1, forward strand.
TAAATCACACAACAGATATACGATCGCATCTTCAAGCTCTCTGTTGTCATAACTATTTCCGCAAGTTGAGAAAGACCTTGTCCCATCATAATTAATCTCGAAGGGAGTGTGGATTTGTGTTCACTAGACCCATCCCCATCATCCAGGGTTGGAGAGGAAACATGTAGAGTTTGAAAAAGTTAACTTCTTGAACTAAATCTCTTCCATTCAACATAGTCACCATGTGGACTGGAGATTTCTCAGAAATGTAGTCCAAAAGGTAATTGTTCCTAATAATAGGCTGGTCTGAGTCCCTCTTTGAGGTGAGAAGATTGGGATATAAAAGTTTTAAATAAATAAATAAATCCAAAGCCCTGGGAAATCTCTGTGGACCCTTGCCTTCCATAATGTGGAATCATGCTTGCAAGGGTTCTGCACTACACAGTATATGAAGCACCTTATTATTAATTCCTCAAATGTACAGAGTTGGGACAATATCTACAGTCCTACCCTTCTCCTCGGGCTTCTGATAATCACTTTGGGGAAATAGTAGGGCTCGGGTTATTAGAAAAGTATACAGATAAAATGGCTTATGAAATGGGATTTTTCTCCTACTGCTTTGAAACTAACTCAGAAGACTGTTTAGTTATATAGCAGGAGACTTTCCTTAGGCCTCCAAATGAGATTTTCTATCCATCAGGATTTTCATACGAACCAAAATAATTTTTTTCAGCAATCTGATTGAAAAGCAGCATTTAACTGGAGAGAGGTTGACAGGATGAGGACTTAATCTATATGCTAAAACAAAAACTCATTTTCTAATCCAGTTTAACCTAGGTAAACAGTGCTCCATTTTTTCAAAACAGTCACATGGAGCCTGGGCTATCTGGAGAAATATCAACAACAAGAAGCAGTTTTGATAGAAATACTATGGCTGTTGAGACATCAATCCCACAGATGACACAGTGAGACAACGGAAAAGGTCACGCATCCTGTAGTATGCTTATGATTGTTCATCAACCCCACTGTGCTTCTTACAAGTCCAGACTGCTTCCCGCAGTGATTTAGCAAGGATACTGATAATATGATGAAGCATGCATTTTATAATTGCAACGCTTAACTTTTCATCTAGGAACATTTATTTATAGAATCCAGAATGAGAGATTTTAGTCCACTTCATGTTTCAAGTGCTCCATTATAAAACTGTCCTCAACTGTACAATCCATCATAACCACCCTTGTCTTTCTCACCCCCATGGCTGAAAAACTTACTCATCACGACCCTATTACCCTACTGTGACTTTTGTGCTTTTTTCTTAAAGAGCCAGTACAGCTATCTGTGGATTTTTAGAACTCAAACTGGGCAATTATCCTGACTATTAAACAGTGTCATATGTATATTTCTCCATTGAGCAAGGAATGAGTAGAAACACTGAAGATATTCATTCTCATTTTATCTTACTTCAATCTTTGTTCTCATATGGATTAATCCTATCTTGACTGGCGCTTCCACCAGCAAACCAGAAAATATGGCGTATCTTTCTTGATCATTTTCTAATGTATTAGTTACCTTTAAATCGTGCCTTACCTCCAATGAGCTCAAGATGCTAAATGTGTCTCTCTTTTTCCTCTTCAAGTCAGACTGAAAGTGAGATGGCTACAGTGATGCAACAGGACTAGTTTTGCTACTTTGCTGGTGTTTTGAGGTTGCGATCTTAGCCACATCTATTAGAGAGCTTGCTGTTAATTGTCACGTCAATATTGAGTTATGCTGACTCCATGAATGAAAGACCACCAAGCCAGCTTATCATCAACAGTCCGGTACAGGTCTTGCAGACGAAGGTCAATGATCTCCTTAATTGAGTCTACACATCTGCAATGCAGTCTTCCTGCTTTCCAACTGTTTCTACCATATCAAGCATCATGGTCTTTTCTAATAAGTCATATCTTCCTGTGATATGGCCAACATATGACAGCCTCAGTTAAGTCATCTTGGCTTCTAGGAAGAGTTCAGGTTTGATGTGTTTGGTGGTTCTAGGACCCATTTATTTATATATTTCACAATCCACAGAACTTCTCTAACCCACACCTGAAATGAGTTGAGAATACATCATATTCCCCTGAATTCCAAGCAAATGTACATACAATTGAGATTTAACTGAACTAGAATATCCAAACTGTGCTGGAGTGCTGGGCATGGCAAAAGTGGGGAAGATGTGGCTTTTCAGAGGTCAGAGGATTGTAACCCTTACCAGTCCTACCAGCAAAGATAAAGAAAGTTGGGCATGGCAGTCCAACATCATCTGCATGCTCTCTCATTGATCATCCTCACCTTACAAGCTTTTCTAAGCATAATGAAGTACAGAGTTTATTATTACTTATTTTTAGCTTTACTATCATACCTCTCTTCCAACTAACTCAAGCATAATGGCAGAAGTTGGTTTAGAATATTTACAGAGAGTGGGTTGAAGTGTGTACCAGTTGTTTCCCACTGTTTATAATTCACACATGCACCAATCTGTCTCATTATTTGATTTTCCCTATTGCATGAGACCTAATGTGATGTGGTTATTAATGTGCAGACTTGAGAAAGCACGGTTCTACCTCCACCGCCCCATTGAGTTATGACACTGGGCGACCATGGCCTAGTTTCCTCCTCCCACCAGATGTTGGCAGCCTAGGAATTAATAACACAGTGCTAAAGGAGGAACACTGAGTGGGGAAATGGATTGAACTTCACTTGCAAGGCTGTGTTGTTCAAGATGCCATGTGTTTCTATCTCCAAATCTAAGACAGCACAACACATTATACACCACACCCTCACAGATTTGGCATTATCCCTATGCATAAACACGTGTAAGTCAATTCCAATCACTTGCAACACTGCAAAATACTTTCATTGAACTCTTTTCTCTGTTTCACACTGTTCCAGACCTGTCACTTTGACAGTTTGCTTAATACTACTGCCAATGCTCATAGGTGAACAAACAGATCCCTCCCTTTTTAATCCTGCAATCAGAGCAAGCAGACGAGATTGAGGAACAGATGTAATTTACAAGTATAACAAAAACAGGGCTGAGCTGTAAAATAAGAATCTGTGGGTGGCAAGAGAAAAATATTAATGTGCTTTCAAAAAGCAAAACTCCTCTTTTTGAAATCTGTATGAACCGTAATTACACCCTATGAGATTTTTTTAAAAAAACCTTTTCCAAGAACAGTCATTGTAAGACACTCATTTTCTCCACATTCCTGCAAGTAATAGGGTATTATTTGAAGATTCAGCAGTGCTGGATTCTGCCTCTGCCAGTTTTCACTTTCAAGAGAGGGGTGGGAACCAGAGGAGAAAGGGGCAGGAGAGAAGATTACGGTGCATTAAAAACTCTACAAGTGTTAAGCTCTTCATTGCACACTTCACAGGAAAGCAAGGCAGGTGGTAACATTTCCTGATTTGCAAAGATAATTGCCGAAATCAAGGCCTTAGTATTCTGTTTTGGGACAAGCAACAGCCAGACAGAAGCCTGAGCTTGTCATGGATGTGCCCAGAGAAAACATGTCTAAACATAAGGAACAAATGCAGAGTTCTACCTGATGGGTATGATATGCAGGTGGGATCAAGAGTCCAATGAGTAGAGTCCAACTGAGAGATGGGACAAGGCAATGGTTGTCCTAAAGCACAACCAAGCATGGTTCAGGTCCAGACACCAAGAAGTCAATCAAAATGAGTTTTAGGTGGTTCCTCTTAAGCAGTGGTTCCAAACCTTTTCTGATCAGGGATCACTTTTATCAGGGACCACTCTCCAATAGGCGTACCAAAAGGGTTACAGATCAGTTTTTGGTCAACTTAGATTTGGCTTGGGTGCTGATTCAGAAAATTGCATTGGATAGACCTCATCAGCTCTAGTTGTTGATACAGAACATATGCCATGGTCAGCAACAAGTAAGGAGTGGCAAGTGGCATGAAAGGAGCAGAAATAAAATAAATAAAATAAAGAGGAAGGAGGCTCGTGGACCAGATTTTCATCTTTGAGGCCCACTGGTGGTCCGCAGCCCATAGGTTAAGAACCACTGCTCTTAAACAATCAACAATATTTGCTTGGTGTTCAATTTCAAATACAACTGATGGTCAAGCAGACCTGTATCATGGAAGTAAGGCAACATTTCTGCCATAATGAATTATAATTTTTTTTAAAAACATCCAGTGAAGAGTAGCTATGAGATTATAAATGTCTTAAAGCTCATTTATTTACAAAACTTTCAGGGTATACTGTAATGAAAAAGACATCTTAGCAAGCAGATATTACTGAAAAAAATCATGTGTTGTTAGTTATTAAATTTGTTGCAACTATGATTTTACTATCAGGAATGAAAAGGAGGCATTTTGTTTGGGGTAGTAAGAGGGTATGTGCTTGTTACTGTGAGTTTTTTATTTTATTGTGTTGTCACCACGTGCCTTCAAATCATTTCCAATATGGTGACCTTAAAGTACATTTTCTTGGCAAGGTTTGTTCAGAGAAGATTTGCCATTGCCATTTTCCGAGGCTGAGAGTGTGTGACTTGCTCAAGATCACCCAGTGAGTTTCCAGAGCAGGCCTTCAAGCCCAGGTCTCCAGAGTCCTTTTGCAAAAGTCAAACACTCTGACTCACTCAATTGTATATTATTACATTATTATTACTCAATTCTTTTATTATTGCAAAGCCCTTTTAAAATTTAGCTCTTTTCACTGTAACGTACAAAAAACTTAAATATGAGGAAAAGTCGAACTGCTTGCCTTTACTTATGTTTAAAAAGAAGGTTCAATTGGGCTTTTCATTTAGTGTTCTACAAATAAAAAGGGTTTTCAGCTAATAACAGTAGCTGGCACATTAGGCTAGAATGTAAAATACATATAGTCTTAACTGCATTTCTATTTTTAGCCATTTGAGGACATAATATTAAACCTTTCCAGATTCCATACAAAAACTAGCTAAAACCTGATTAATACCGCATTAACCTCCAGGCAGGAGGCTTTATTAACCTCCTCACCCTGGAGTTCAACCTGTTTCCAGTAATAATTATAATAATTGCACTACCTGTCACTTGTGCCACTCCAAATGGCAAAATCGTGACTCCACTTTGGAAATCACAGCACTGAAATCACTATAAGAGTACTTCAAAGCTGTCCTATAGATATCTGAAGTCGCCTCTATTGTAATCTGAAAACCCAATTCTGTCTACTTCTAGAAAAAAAGAAAACAGAGTGCTTTAACACAGACAGAGTTGGAGCACTTTAGTTGCAACTAAAAACACAACAAATAAAATGGTTAGAAATCAGAAAATTATGGCATTCATTTCAAATGGAAACACAATATTTTAATCCAGGATGGCATGAAAGAAGTGACCTGCATACTGGTATCGTTACTTGCAAAGCTTTTATAATTAAAGGAGTCTAACAATTAAAACTTAATATTCCATAGTCATATATTGAAGGCAAGTCAGTCTCTAGTTTTCCCAAGCACACTGTCTCTGGGGAAAAAACGATAAACAAACAAAAATTATCTCCAATTCCATCAAAATCTAAAACAACAGTTCTAATGCTATGCATACTAACTTTGTGAGCAGTGTGATTTACTTCCAAGAAAACAAACACAGGATTCCTCTTTAAATTTCCAGACATTATTCTCTGGTCATTTCAATAGCTTTCTGCAAGGAGGCATTGTTGAGGAATGGGAGATACTTATTCCCGTTAGTACCACTAACCTACCGCCAGCCTTCCAATTCACTGGATTTAGGGATGAAGGACCATTATGGAAGTGGAAAATGAGAAAAGCTCAACTAAGGTAAAAGGTAAAGGTTTCCCCTGACGTTAAGTCCAGTCACGTCTGATTCTGGGCGTGGGTACTCATCTCCATTTCTAAGCTGAAGAGGTGGCATTAGCTGTAGATACCTCCAAGGTCATGTGGCCGGCATGACTGCATGGAGCACCATTACCTTCCCACTGGTGCAGTACTTATTGATCTACTCACATTTGTGTGTTTTAAAACTGCTAGGTTGGCAGAAGCTGGGGATGATAGCAGGAGCTCACGCCGCTCCCCAAAATCGCACCTGTGACCTTTCAGTCAGCAAGTTCAGCAGCTCAGTGCTTTAACCCACTGTGCCACCAGGGGTTCAACTAAAGACAACTATTTTTTTAACCTGAAAAAAACATATTTTTGTATGTTATAGATATAACCATAGCAATTGTTTGTGATGACTATAACTTTTTTGTGTGTCAGGAGTGACTTGAGAAACTGCAAGTCGATTCTGGTGTGAGAGAATTGGCAATGTACAAGGATGTTGGCCAGGCGATGCCCGGATATTTTACTATCCTGTGGGAGGTTTTTCTCATGTCTCCGCATGAGAAGCTAGAGCTGATCCATGTCTATAACTGTTATTGCAGGAAAAGGACTGCATGCCTGCTAGTGTAGCACAGCAGTTCTCGTTCGTGCCTGGAGGGCAAGGAATCCTGGGGTTTGAACCACCAACCTTTGGGCCGCAGTCTCCCACAGAGAGCTTGGCAGTCTCGCCAGCACAAGGGTTAAGCCCATTACGCCACCGGGGGCTCCATGTCTATAACTGTTATTGCAGGAAAAGGACTGCATGCCTGCTAGTAGTCATTCAGCTGGCATTTAAAGTCACACAACTAGAATCTGGACCTTTTCTAAAATGTTTAAAAGAATGGCTTGGCACAGTAATGGAGGGTGAGAAAACAATATAAAATCACATACAAAAGGAAAGATCCCTATCATGTATGATAGAGTACCCATAAAATAGACGTACATTGCTTACTCAAAAAGGAAGTTTGCAGCTATTTAAATAAAGGCAAACCACATAGTTCAGTATCAGCATAATTACCTTCATTCTATTCTATACAATTCTTAAGATTTGTAATTTTGTGAGGTACATAGAGTTCTCTGCCAAGTTATAAATCACAAAATTCCATAAGAGTGTCATCTTATGAGGAAAAGGTTACATTAATAGTTTTTCTACTTTTCATGGTATGGGAAATTTGAGAGAATAAAACCATAAGGCAGAGAATGTAAAGTCCTTCAACTAGGTACGCTACATCTGTACGTAGTTAATCTTGAATAGTTATAGCAGTAGTAGTATGTTTTGTATATTGGGAAAATTTATTTCTACTGTTTTTGCCTTTGTATTTTGTGTTCTGATTTGGAATTCTTCCTTTTTTGTCTGTTTGTAGATTTTGTGTTAATTTTTCTGAATAAAAATGATTGAGGAAAAAAAGAATTCCATAAGACGAATGGAAGATGCATGGCAGTTGAAGTAGTGATGCAACTGAGTAGTGTGGAAGAGATTTTAATTACAAATTATCATCATAATCTTTTCTGACTTGCTTTTCCCTATGAATCAAGGTCAGGAACAACAACAAATTAACCACATAACACAATTATAAGAGTAAACCAAACCTATACATGTACTTTAACTGCGAATTCTAAATGCTAGTCCCAATCATTAAACTTAAGTGCTCCCTTAATAAATACCACTCTTTCAATGTTTCTGCTCTGGCTGGGTATAATATCAACTGGTTCATCACAATACTAAGAGAGACAATTAGGAAAGATGTGAAAGATGTCAAAGTAAAGCCTGTTTTTCTTCTTAAGAGGAGCAGCCAATAAGATATCAAAAATTGTAATTTTAAAACTCATGTTTGCTGATGAACCTTTTTCTTGAAATGTATTAGGTCTTACCTTTGCATCTGTATCCTGCAACAACCAATTGATTCCATTCCATTCCATTCACATATATGTGTTTATTGTCAATCCTTAAACTTCTTGAAATTTGTCATTGGAAGAAGTTTAGGAATTAGCAATAGCATGCAAATATTACATTCAAACATACACATATTCATGAACTATGCTTTCATAAAAATATTTGAGGAAACAGGATCTCAAAGAGAACATAGTGATTCCTGTAAATCAGTGGTTCCCAACCTTTTTTGACCAGGGACCACTTGACCAGGGACCACTTTGACCAGGTACTGAAAGGGTTACGAATCACTTTTTGGTCAACTTTAGATTTGGTTTGGTTATTTGGGATGCTGATTCAGAAAACGGCATTGGATAGACCACATCAGCTCGTTTCTGATACAGAACGTATGCCATCCAGTAGTCACTGGACATTTTTAATTATAATTAATTATGGCAGAAATGTTGCCCTGCCTCCACGATACACGTCGGTTTAACCAGCAATTGGACTTGAAATTGAACATCCACAACAAAGACTGCTGATTGCTTAAGATAAGTGGTTCCCAACCTTTTTTTTAACCAGGGACCACTTTGACCAGGGAACACTCTCCAACATTAGTACCAAAAGGGTTACAAATTAGTTTTTTTTATCAACTTTCGATTCAGTTTGGTTATTTGGGGTGCTGATTCAAAAAATTGCTGGATAGACGACATCAGCTCTAGTTCTGATACAGAACGTAAGCCATCCAGTAGTCGCCATCCTTCTCGCCCACAGAAAAACATATTTAATATGCCTTGGCACTATAAGAGGGTTTTGCGAGACCAGTCACTCTTGTTAAAATGATGCAGTAACAGTGAGGCTGCGGGCCATATTTTAGTTCTTTTGGACCACTGGTGGTCCACAGACTACAGATTGGGAACCACTACTTTACATCTACACATTCGATTTTACTTTCTCTCACATATTTACTAATTTTGATCTTATAAAAGGAACTTTTCACCAAGCACTGAATCCATCTGGTGACAACGAGGAAGAAAGCTGGATTCTTTCCTTGGAAGAAGTGACACTGTTAATGCCATTTGCCTCAACATTAATAAAGTTGCCAAACAAGTTCTTCTGTGTCAGTTTCATAGAAACTACACTGTATATGAGTTGAACAAGAGAGGCAAGCTCTTGGTAATGCACTATAGCATCTGAAAGACCATATGATTACCAACCTAGTTTGTCTCTCTTGTCACAAAGCAGAGGGCTGAAGATGGGGGTGGTAGCTGGCTTGTTAATCTTGGCTTGTTAGAAGACCACAAAGCCAAGTTTCAGGTTGAAATGTAATGCTAAACTTTTTAGTTCTGAACTCCAGGCAACAGGCATCAATTTAGCCATCGAGGTGCTGGAGACTTTTGCTTTAGGTTGTTGAATAAATGCAACCATAGTGCTACCAAAAAATCAGAAAAGTCATCTGCAAGTAAGGCATCTTCATCATCATAATAAATTGCTATTGACTTATGCCTTGAGGCATAAATTGGAGGAACTGTATAATTGATCCATCGGAATTCCATTCTAGAAAGCTGTCAAATTTTATTTTGAAACAAAACTACCATAATAAAAAGAACTAAATTAGATGTTTTACCTTAACAAAATATACATATTTTCAGACTGGGAGGAAAATCTGTGTTCCAAGATGAGAAAATGTATCTTCCATTATAACAGTGCTGATGGTTACTGTTGAGATTAGGTGCAAAACCAAAGCTACTGAGAAGCAACACGGAAGCAAGCTTTCTTCCTTTTTCCTGCCCAGGCGTTCAAACAGACTTCTATCACTTTATTCAGAGAAGGGTTGTGGTGTCTTTCTTTTACAAGAGGTTGTTACTAAACCTTAACTTTTATTTTAAAAGGAACCATCCTTTTCCTTGAGTAGTGTGGCAAAAGCTGAGAGCTTAGTCTGAAATGGGAGAACCTAAAAGAAGCACCAACTCCCTACCCATTTGAAGCTGCTTTGAGGGGAAAGGCCCAAGAGCCATTTTCCCACCCACATATTTAAACAGTCCAGAAGTTCTTTTAGGTTCTCCCAGAATGGACAGAGCTCTTGCTTTTCATCACTCTGTTCAAATGAAGAGATTGCTCCTTTTTAAATGAGAGTTAGCATACAGTATCTTACACTGACCAACAGATAGGTTAACCCAGGTTTTGGGGGTTGATCTTTTGACTGAAATTTATAAACCTATCCATGAATATATACAGCACGTTCAAAAAGGAATTATTTAATATTAAATACAAGGCTTATAAGCCTTGGCACTATAAGAGGGTTTTGCGAGACCAGTCACTCTTGTTGCAATTATGCAGTAACAGTGAGGCTGCGGGCCATATTTTATTTCTTTTGGACCACTGGTGGTCCACAGATCACAGATTGGGAACCATTGCTTTACATATAAATCAATCAATCAATCAATTTATTACTTGCTTATTCGCCCTCCACCAACAGTGCTTTGGGCGACTTACAGAATAAATAAATAAAACACTTAAATTATCATTGAAACCACTAATCAAACACTCCGCCAAAGAGCGAAGTCTTCAGTGCGACAGTAAAACAACTCAATTCGCGCATGGCTCTGATGTCGGGTGGCAGAGAGTTCCACAGTTTTGGGGCAGCGGCAGCCAAGGAATGTATCATTTCCTTATGGCTAAGATGCATAGGCCCACCGGCTGCATCCAGTCCACCACATCATTTTATGTGGCCTGCAAGGCTTCCAATGCCAGGGCAATGGAGTTGCATGTATACAGTCTTACAGTTACAAGTGGCCCTTTGAAGGCAACCATAAGGTTGATCTGGCACTCGGTGAAAGTGAGTTTGATACAAGATAAACTATTTAATTAAATCAAAATGAAATGTTGTGACTGAAAATTAAATTACTTGTACCCTAGGCATGACATTTCTCAAGATAGGTTGAAATTGATGGACCTTGTTACATATATCTATACACTGGATAAGGAGATTGTTAAAAGTAATCTGACAATGAATTACTTGCCAAGTTGCCCAACACATGTAAAAAAAATGCATAAACAGCAAGATACTATCTTACATTGTATAACTGTTGAGCCTCCTTTGAGATTATCATTTTGTACTTCTTACGCTGAATTGATGGTCTGATAATATCCAACACCACCTTGTAATAAATATTTTTCTTCGGGTGAATTCCTGTGCCCCCTTTTGTTTTACTCATAATCCCAAAGCACATTTTACCATTTGCTTCAACATTTGGCCAGGTGCTACAGAAAACCTTATTTCCCACCAAACTCTGACTTGAATTTTCAAATGCTACAATCAAACATCACCTAATATTATCAAAACATTAATGCACTTCAGAGTCCCTGGTGGTGCAGTGGATTAAACTGCTGAGCTGCAGAATTTGTTGACCAAAAGATCAGTGGTTCCAATCCTGGGGTGCAGGATGAGCTCCCACTGTTAACCCTAGCTTCTGTCAACCGAGCAGTTCGAAAAGATGCAAATGTGAGTAGATAATAGGTACCACTTTGGCAGGAAGGTAACGGGGCTCCATGCAGTCATGTAGGCCACATGGCCTTGAAGGTGTCTATGGACAACGCCAGCTCATTGGTTTAGAAATGGATAGGAGCACCACCACCCAAAGTCAGACACAACTAGACTTAATAGCAAGGGGAAACCTAATGCACTTCTCTTAGTTCTGCTACCATTAAGGGCAAACAGGTGGCTGATAAAAGAGTGAGTTTTTATAATGGAAAGCGAAATCATTCTCCTGCTGACACAAAGAAGCCTTGCTATTGATCTTTCAGATGGTTTGCATAACTTATTTATTTTTTAACTGTGTTTGATTTTATTTGAATTTATTACAGTCAGCCACTCTTGAGTGGCTGTCTGGCAAACATGTGAGAAATATATAAATTTGAAAAATAATGTAGTTCTTAAAAGGTGTGCTTTTAAATGGGTTTTCAGTATAGTTCTTCCATTTAACCTGCATAAGAAATAGGAATTGACAACTAAAGAAGTTTATTGTGGTTCGGAAGATACAGAAGAATATGGCCTTATTAGGAAAAAAATATTGCCAGAGAAGGTCAATACCATTCGGGACAAAAAGCTTTGGCGTTACAAAGGAATGCACAACTATATTCACTATAAAGAACTGCAGAATGCATACAGAGAGTTTCAGCAGTGAACAAGAAGTTAGGATTGCATTAATTCAGCACAAAAGGGCATCATTTAAAACATGGCTGTCCAACTTCTACCAGCCCAGGGGCCTGAATTTCGGTCACTGTTGACCTGGGGGGCTGAAGGGTCTGCCCCCGCCCCCGGCTCCGCCCCCACCCCTCCCCAACCCCCACCCCTCCCCCGGCTCCAATTTACTTACAATTCATAAGAGGCATCCATACAATCAAATATAATCTTTTACTAAGGGGAAATGCAGGGTGGGAATTCATAAGAGGCATCCATACAATCAAATATAATCTTTTACTAAGGGGAAATGCAGGGTGGGAATTCATAAGAGGCATCCATACAATCAAATATAATCTTTTACTAAGGGGAAATGCAGGGAGGGAATACATAAGGGGCATCCATACACAATTACATAATAATAACATAAAGGTTAGCCTACCTTCCCAAACGCGCAGGATCCAGGAGTAGCTGGACCACGAGCAGAGGCGACGACCGACCGAGGCAGCAGCCGAGAAGGTCCAAATCGCGTCTGCGTGGGCCGCAGGGATTAAGTAACCAAGATTTCGGCAACAGGAGTATCGCGAGACTACGGAAGCCACACGGGATTTCGCTCCCTGATTTAAAACATACCAGATGGAGTATGTTTTAAATGGTAAAAGGCAGTAGGAAGAGGAAGACCACATTCCAGATGGATAGATTCAATGAAAAAAAACCATGACCCTGAGTCTGCAAGATCTGAGCAGAGCTGTTAAAGACAGTGCCTTATAGGTCTCTTATTCACAGGGCTGCCATAAATTGAAGCTGACTTGATGACAGTTCACAAGAAAAACCATGCAATCTGCTTATAGCAGTTTCCTGTGTACAAGATGCTTTAGAATCCTCATTTCATTTTATCCTTACATAGAATCATAGAGTTAGAAGAGACCTCGTGGGCTATCTAGTCCAACCCCCTACAAAGCAAGAAAATCACATTCAAAGCACCCCTGACAGATGGTCATCCAACCTCTGTTTAAAAGTCTCCAAAGAAGGAGCCTCCACCACACTTCGGGGCAGAGAGTTCCACTGCCGAATTCTCATAGTTAGGAAGTTCTTCCTAATGTTATGTAAATCAGGTTGAAAAATAAGTGTCCTTAAGACCACCTAGTAAGCTATATGTGTGTTAAAATCCCATCATGAACCTCCTGCACACCTCAATAGAATGCAGTTATCTAGGGCCACCCATGGCATTTCACTGCTTGATGCCAAGCAGCAAATATTTCCCCTCCTGTCACCTAAATCAAAGTACTTAATACCTAAAGCCAGGCTATTTTAGTACATGAGTCTGCATAGCCAGCAAACACCTCTCTGCCTCTCCTGAAGTAAATTAAATTTACTTACAATTTGAAAAGAAATTAATTCCAACTTATTGGCCCTTTGTTGACACCCAAAACATGCAACTTGAGATTTAACAGTGATCCTGATCTTGTTCTTTTCTGCTAACTTGTGCTGGCCTATATCTTTTATGCATTGACAAACATGAATGTGCACATTAGGGAAAGAAGGGGGAATTAAACAAGGAAGTTTGGAATGTGGCAGAATTTGCCCAATGGTAACCAAGTCTGAGGTTCAACAAGGCTCTCTACTGCAATCCAAAAGGGAACTTTGCTCATATCTCTGAGTGAATACAGCATTGCGCCACAGTTAAAACTACCGAGTGACTGTCCTGCAGGTACAAATCAATTACTTAGATTGGGTCAAAGGGGATGAAGGTTCAATTAATATTGCAACCATGCAATAGTCAGGTAGGTGGAGATCGAACCCAGAATTTCACCATCCAGGCAAACCATGTATCAATAAGCCTCCAACATTAATTTCAACACAAGTAAATAAATAAGGTCAAGTAATGCAACACTTCGCATTCAGCAACAAAATAAAAGGTAGCAGGTTATTGATGAGTGACAAAGATGCAAATAAGATCGGTCAGAATCTTTAAAACCTGAAACTGTAAACTTTGTCTTTCTTTTTAAAAAAAATCACTAGCTATAGACAATTACGTTTTCAGACACATCTAAGTTTCCTAGAAAGTATGGAGATATTTTCAATTGCTTTAAAAATCATAACAAACGTGGATGTAACTATTACCATGCAGTGATGTTCACATTTATTTATTTATTGTTCGATCTTGTATGCCACCACTCCCTATCACTCATGCTTTTCAAAAACCACACATGCTCATACAGCATGGGCATGAAAGAAATACACATTGGTAAAATTATGGCCAAAAGTGTACCAGATTCCATAATTTCATTACTTCCCTGAAAAAGCTTGTCAAATAAAAATTAGCTTAGTCACATCCTGGCTAATAAAATAATCAGTGGTTTTAGCTGCACAAAATCCAAATAAAATGATCATTTGCTGGAACATAATCTTCCCACTTAGCATCCTCATCTCACCATGCTTACAACTTCAGCCATTAAGCACATTACAGAACAACACAAATATTGCAGCACTAATAATTTCCTCTGTTCTAGACAAACTATCATCACTCACGACCCAACTGCTAACACACTATGTAGCCTACTGGAAGAAATCGTTTTATTTTAAAGCAAGCTTTAAAGTGAAAGTTTAAGAGAAGCTCTTGAACAAGACTGTCATAACATTTAACAGTGGGCTCCAATGTTAGGCACAAATTAAAGAACTGGGGGAAAAATCCCAGAAACACATTCATGCATCTAAAAACTAATTTGATAAAGTGTACAACAAGCACTGCTGACATTCTTTTTAATTTACAGCCTATAAATATTGATCGCCACCACTATTCTGTTTTTAATCTTCATTCACACAGGGCAAAGGATCCAGTCTTTCATCAGATAAATAAGGAAGTGCTGCACACATAAAATTACCCTCCATATTAGGTTTTTTTTCAGGGGGGGGTCAGTTCTCTAGTGTTTCAACCTCTCATTATTTATTTCCTTTGCTGCTTTTGTGGTGGCAGAGATCCTAAGGAAGAGTTTTAAAAACGCACGCAACAAATAGAAGAAAGATATATAAACATGTGAAAGGAATTTGTCACAAATCTATTCTGCTATTGGATAATTATTGTAGTTCTGGATATATTTACCAGGTAGCAAGACTAACTGGATGAGTTGTTACATGGTTTGTAATTTTGACTTTTAGCAAAAAAAGAAAGTATTTTTTAAAACCCTCCTCTTGGAATCTCAAAAAAATGAGTTTTCCTTTCCCCTTTTCAGGCCCTAGTAAAAGCAATACTGACATATAACTGCAGACAGAACTATTCACTCTGAAGTTACTGGTTAGTATCAACCCTTGTTGATCCTATCAGCAGTTATGTAAGACTGAGGAGGCTCTGTAGGTCAAAATAATTGACTAGGCAGGACAAAACTTGTCTCAAGGAAAACAATTTCACAATGAATCATAGCTACCTTCTAAAAACACAGATACTTCATGCTACTTACTTGCTTGCATTCTACGTACGTGATATATGTACAGCAGGTGTTGTCTACCCTATCAGAAATGTTAGTTTGGTCTCAGCAATCCATCTATCAAACTGTGGCTTGGAAAGACTACTTTTCATGATCTAATCTGTCTTTGATATCTCCAAGAGAGAGCTAGACACATACTTTGTTGTGTGCCTTCAAGTTGCTTTATGGAAACCCTAAGGAGAACGTATCAAAGGGTTTTTCTTGGCATGATTTAGTAACAGTAGATTTGCTTTTATTTTCCTCTAAAGCTGAGAGTGTGTGACTTCCCCAGTCATCCAATGGGTTTCCATAGCTAAGCAAGAATTTCAACCTTGGCCTCCCAGTTTTACACCAGCAATCAAACTATTACACCATACTGCCTCTCCCTAACACATCTCTTCATATGCTATTACACTATAATTTCCATCAGCTCCAGCCAGTATCGGCAATAGCCAGGAATGATAGGAACAGCAGTAGAAAAACGCTCAGCAAGTTATGTTGCTCATCCTGATTTTGCAAATCCCAGATCAATTATGTCACAAACCCAGTTGAAAAGACTAGGTGACAGGTGTTATACATGAGGATGCCCTAAACCAGGCATGGGCAAACTTTGGCCCTCCAGGTGTTTTGGACTTCAACTCCCACCATTCCTAACAGCCGGTAGGCTGTTAGGAATGGTGGGAGTTGAAGTCCAAAACACCTGGAGGGCCAAAGTTTGCCCATGCCTGCCCTAAACAGACTGAATATATCTATCTAGTACAGGACTTCTACAATGTTTTCCACTCATGTTTCTTTTCCATCTGGGACAGTTTTATGCGACCCCATGCATATGGGTATGGACAATATATATAAAACTCAGATATTTGCTGATAAGAAAACAGGATTTGCAAGTCTTGCTTATATAGTTTGCTTTTGCTTTTTGTGGAATACAGTTGAAGTATTTTCTCCCAAGTCCACAGTAAACAATGCATGCTGCTGCTACCAAATTTGTGTAAATGGGTTATGCTCAATAACCTTTTACTGTTGGCAATTTTTGTGACCCTAACACTGAGTTATGGGTAACCCACTGTTTAAGAAAAGAATTATGACAATTATGAATTTCTCAGCTTTTCAAAAAAAAAGTGGGTGCGTGGTGTAAATATCTCGCTTTGAGATTGTTGGGGTGTCTAGGCTGAACATGTGAAAGCCTAGGGAAATCTGGGGGGGGGGAGTAAAAAAACACCCCAATTGTTTAACTACACTAACATTTCACTGGGTCAATTGGTCAATATTTCATTTTGATTGATAGCTGGAAATTCATGGGTTGTATCAAAAGCAATGGTGTCACCTTCCTAGAGACTATCTTGACTCACCTGTTGGACAAGTACAGCAACATTCTTTCTCTTTGAACTTTGATCAACTTCTCATATGCCCAATAAATAAAGTACTGCATTACAAAAGCCAAGGCATACACAGGCACAAACACACAGTAAATAGCTCGGCTGTATTTGCTCCAACAGGATTTATACTTTTAGGATTGCTCCATAATTCAGCACACGAATCAAATCCATTCATTCCCTAAATCACCCTGACATTAACCCAATGATTGGAAGGTACCAATCAATAGCAATCAGGAGAGCATGCAAATGTTCTTCTACTTTGCTAGTATTATTGAACCAGCAGAATAACTCCTCTGGCTCAGAATAACCCTTTAGGATCTTGTTTCTTATTGGAAGGAATACAAAGGAATAGAAAAAGCAATAAGCAGTGCAAAAGCTAATATCTTGATTTATTTCTTTTTAGCCCTGAAAGTTATAAAAGACATTTATTTATTTATTTACAACATTAATTATGCGGTCCTTCTCACCCTGAAGGGATCTCAGAGTGGCTTTCAAGTTCTATGAACATACAATATATTATATTATTAGCATAGCACAATATTAGTATTATATATCACTATATTGTACTATACCACTATGCTGCAATATTATTATTAATATTACATGTAATATAAAATATAGAATTATTACATTATATTGTATTATTACAGTAGAGTCTCGCTTATCCAACATAAACGGGCCGGCAGAACGTTGGATAAGCAAAAATGTTGGATAGTAAGGAGGGATTAAGGAAACGCCTATTAAATGTCAAATGACATTGTGATTTTACAAATTAAGCACCAAAACATCATGTTTTACAACAAATTGACAGAATAAACAGTTCAATACATGGTAACATTACGTAGTAATTATTGTATTTATGAATTTAGCACCAAAACATCACAATGTATTGAAACACCTGTGCATCCAGGTGGAAGGCAGACTCCATTGGATAATACAGAATGTTGGATAAGCAAAATTTGTATAAGTGAGAATGCACCAATTAATAGGAATAAATTATTTTTAAAAATACTATTTTAAGTATTCCATCACCAATGGTCCATCTGCCCCCAAACTTCACCAAAACATGAGGTGGGTCATGGTGTGTCAGGGTGCCAAATATGGTCCAGGTCCGTCATTCGTTGAGGTTGCAGTAGTCTGTGGGAGCCAAATCGGGTGAAGGAACTGCAAATCCCATCATCCGTGGCCTGTCCTCATCCAAACCAGACCAGGACATAGAGTGGGTAATTACACTATTTAAAGTTTTTAGTTGCCATTTCACTTTCTGGACCCCAAATCCTACACACTAAGGTAGTTTTGAACCCAAAAATCCTTATTATAAAATAAATTATTTCAATTTTTATTGTCAAATAGGACAGGGACCTCTGGGTCTCTCCCATTTGCTACAAAAATAGATTAATTGGAATATCAAGGGCGGAAAGTTTAGACAAAAAAGCCAAAGTAGCCTGAGGCCTTCTGGGCTACAATCCACAGTTTGTTTACTCAAAAACACTACAAATAAAATATTGGGACTGCACAAGCATTGTGTACTGAAAGATTAGGCATTTGTCATTTGGGGAATATATCTAAGGCCCTGTTTGTGCCTGCTTCAAATCAAGTTTTCATTGATTCACACTTAGTTGCTTTTTAAAGGGACAACCGCAAACCAAGCCAAATATCAGCCAAATTAAGGAAATGCACATTGGCTGCTCTTTGCTTAGTTCAAACAATTGGGCTAATTTAGGCAAAACTATTCCCATGAGTGAGTATGCCCAATAAAACGGCTGTCTGCCTGGAAAGATAAAGAGAAAGGCCAAGTGGAATTAAAGAGGAATAAATGCATTAAGACGTAGCCAAGCAGTACAAGCCAAGTATCAGCTCAGTATATCATGAAAGGTGCCCTTCAGCAGTTGTCCTCAGATGTGTGGGAACAGCTTTTCTGCAACTCACTCTCATATGGGGAAGGACTAATCGCGCTGGAGTAAATCATGGAAAAAGTTGTGTTATGCAGCCAAGGACTGCTGCTGAAGGGCACCTGAAAGACATGGTACTTATCCGCAAATTAAACACTGGAATCATAAGGCTAAACACAATCAGTCAGCTGATTCTACTCACATTCTCTGAATCGACCATGAAATATTCCAGATATACTTTCTCCCCTCCAGCAATCTAGTTCAGACTTTGGAAAAATTACTTTTTTGGGAATTCTAGGAATGGCTGCCTTGAAAAGTAAAATTTCCAAGAACTGAGATATTCACTTTTTTTTAAAGTAATGACAGGAATTGTGCAGCACTGGTTATGGTTTGAGAACATATGCGTCTCCAAATCTGAGGGTTTGACCTTTGCAGTTTTGATTATTCATTGATGTGATGAAGATGTTATCTCTAGGAATCTCTTCCAGTGTGGTTCTATGGTTAGCTTCCAGAAGACAACTAGAGTGTAGTCATGGGCCCGAAATTTGTCCCATTCATTTCATTCATGTTTCCGTTTACTTCTGTCCATTTCAGAAATGGAAAGGTCCTCCTGAAACGAAAATGCAGTTGATACGAAAGGCAGACAGGCCTGCCTTTCGGATGGATTGCATGGGGCCTGGCAGGACCTGCAGCCGAAGGTCGAGTAAGGAGCGCTCATTACTTGGCACTCAGCTGCAGGCCCTGCTGGGCCCGGGTACATAGACCCAAAG
This sequence comes from Anolis apletophallus, assembly GCA_030556195.1. Classification (NCBI taxonomy): domain Eukaryota; kingdom Metazoa; phylum Chordata; class Lepidosauria; order Squamata; family Anolidae; genus Anolis; species Anolis apletophallus. The sequence goes on from JARBWK010000008.1 coordinate 50,539,125, forward strand.
TCTGCACTTGTCGGCCTGGGCATTTTGGGCATATATGGATGAAGGCGCCCTGCCTCAAAAAATAATGAACATGAAAATGAAACGAAAAAACAAACATCTGACCTTCCAATTTTGGGAGGTTCAGATGAAAATGGATCGGGAGCCCCACCAAAAGCCGAACATGAAATGGATCAAGGTAAGTCCCAAATGCATAAGTCTACTATAGAGTCATGCTGGAGAAATCCCTCAAAAGGTATTCTCTCACATTTTAAAAAATAGTGAAACTTTTCACTTTCACGTGGACCTTGTATTATTATTCTGTACCCTAGCTGTAGCAAATGCGGTGGTACAATGGGTTAAACCCTTATGTTGGCTGAACTGCTGACCTGAAGGTTGGTGGTTTGAATCTGCCAGACGGAGTGAGCTCCCATCTATCAGCCCCAGCTTCCCATGTGGAGACATGAGAGAAGCCTCCCACTGGATGGTAACAAATCCAGGTGTCCCCTGGGCAACCTCCTTACAGCCAATTCTCTCACACCAGAAGTGACTTGCAGTATTTTCAATTCACTTCTGACATGATTTTTAAAAAGCCACCAAACATACTAATTCTAGAGCCAAACTTTTCTCTCCCTCAATCTTGCAGTTCTGTTAGATGAATAAAATACAATATGCATTTGAATGACAGCTTCATTTAGATGGAAGAGTGCAATGTAAGTGGCTAAAGCACATTGGATCAGAATCTGACTATTGTTAAATATACAGTATAAGAAATTACTATTTTGGTGGCAAAATCACAAAACTGTTTTCTATTATATTATCCTGAAATGGATCTTCTTGTCTTAAGAAAAACCACTCTACTTAAAAACATTATGTATTTTTACAAATGGAGTTTTTATAGCTACAGTAAAATATATGTTCATTTCTACCTAGCTCTAAAACAGCATGTACCCAACTTTATAAAACACACATTACTGGATAGTCTCTATTATGTTTTTACACACATGGCTGCAACTTCACTGAGGCAACAAAGCTTTTTAAAACCCCAACAGCCCTTAAGTACTTTGTAGGATGTTTTGAAGATGTCATACATAGAACACGCTAAGCATTTTCTAAACAATAAATTTTGTTTCAGACATCCATAATTCCTGCGCTTTGTGAATAGCATATGTGAGCTTGGGTTTACTATAGAAGTAAGGGCCCCATCTGCTGTTTCTCAGATTAACTCATACTATGAGCAGCAGCTTTTCATTGAGCAATTTCTCAAGATTTACACAAGAAAGAATGTTAAATAAAGACACAGATAAATGAAGAACGCAATCTTAGAAGAATCATAGTTGGAAGAGACCTTGTGGGCCATCCAGTCCAACCCCCTGGAAAAATTGCATTCAAAGCACCCCTGACAGGTGGCCATCCAGTCTCTGTTCAAAAGCCTCCAAAGAAGGAGCCTCTACCACATTCCAGGGCAGAGAGTTCCACTGCTGAACAGCTCTCACAATAAGGAAGTTCTTTGTAATGTTCAGGTAGAATATAGAAGAACTATATAGCCTAAGAAGGTCATCTGTAAAACAGAGATGAGCAACTGTGTTGGTTGCTGGAGCCCTTCTCTACCCCAGGACTCTTAGGAGACCACACTGACTGCCCCAAAAGTTCCTCATACTCAAAAAACTGAGAAAGACCAGATATCAAATTCTAGTTTTGAAAAATATATACATCATGACCACTGCAGATAAGAGTGAGTGGAGCATCTATTTTTGCAATTCACGGGACAGAAGCATAAATTAAATGTGTTTTCTGAATGTTTTGTGATGGTGGTGCTTGTTGTGAGGCCGCCCTGCATCCGTCTCCCCCGGGGGGGGGGGGGTATAAGTATAGGAAATAAATAAATATCACAAAACCACTGGAAAACCTAGAAAGTCCGACAAACCTTTCCAATTGTACGCTCTTTAGATCCTCCAGTGCCATTTTTGTGCCATTAATGAAAAAATACCCATTAGTACTCTACTCCTTTAATTACCCCACCTGCAGACTCTCCCCACCCCATATAATACTCTCCTCTGCCTTACCTCAGTGCATTTGCCCTATCCACCTGGATAGTTTACCTGCAACTTCGCTTTGAAGGTATTTTACTTTACTGCTAGGTGCTTTATGTGCTGCTATCTAACATTTATATAATATAATATAGTAATTGTGGTTGCTTCATTTGAACGCTTACACTGTTGAATATGTATTGTTAATGTACTATTATTTTCATGTCAGAAACTTGCTGCCCTACCACTTGCTTGGTTTGTGGTGTGAGGATATCAACACCTATTGGCCTTGAAAAAGACCCGTCCAGGGTCGAAACGAGGGTGGACTCCTCAGCATCGGCATCCTCGTCGGCCTGAGTGAATGCAGACCGCACCTAGTTAGCCCGGTCCGTTTACATCATCGCGGAAGGCTACACAGCCTGTTTACCTCAGGCGCCAGTGTCTGCCTCCGGTCTCCTCGCCCCTGCTTCCCCATTGTGGATTACAAATACCCTCCCTGGGTTTGGATTACAAAAAGCTTTACAGCGGCTTTATGTTGACAACTTTCCCCTGTTTGGGGAACCGCAGGACTACTTCAAACTGAACTGAACTGAACTTTGGAATGGAACTCAAAACTTGAACTGCACCGTATATATTATTTGGTCTGTACTCCTGCGTGTCCGGGTAGGAACATTATGAGGGTCTTTATGTTGTTTTTCCTACCGGGTTGTCTGGTGTATAATATATGTAGAGTTAATCACCTTGATACTGTGTTCAGTTTCATTGGTTTGTTCAGAAGAATAGCACAGAATTGCACTGGAGAACATAGTTTCACAAACTGTACTCCTGAGGGGTTTCTGCAGTATAATTTAAAAGATGAATCATCTCTCCCTGATAGGAACCGCGGTGGCACAATGGGTTAAATACTTGTGATAACTGAAATGCTGACCTCAAGGTTGAAGATTTGAATCCGCGAGATGGGGTGAGCTCCCATCTGTCAGCTCCAGTCTCCCATGTGGGGACATGAGAGAAGCCTCCCACAGGATGGTAACATATCCGGGCCTCCTCTGGGCGACATCTCTGCAGATGGCCAATTCCCTCACACCAGAAGCAACTTGCAGTTTCTCAAGTTGCTTCTGACACAATTTTTTTTAAAAACCCTCTCCTTAATGCTTCCAGGAAAAGCAATTCACCTAAAGTGCAGTCTCAGGCAGTCTGGAGAAGCCTCAAAAACTGTCTTGGGGGGATGTGCAGCCCCATGTGTGCTCTTCAGTCAACTCAAATTGTCTTAAAGAGATTCATACATGCCAAGAAATTGCTTCTCTTTAAAGGGAATGAAATGCCTCTTCACTCATTTGGGGCACAATCTTAAAGGGAGGTAATCTAATAATTCAACACAGTGAGGTGGCTGTTCCAAGCAAAACGGTTTTGAAAGGGCAGCACGGTGCTATAATTCCTATTCTCAAAATGGGAGAGGCACCTGTGGATTTTCTGCCTCAGGTGCTAAAATAATTTGGCTGCCCTTGAGCACCTTAATGTGTATGATGAGGAAGGAAGCAGACGGCAGAATACCTTAAGTAGACCTGCAGGAAGGGTTGCTGTATATGCTTGGGAAGGAATGTACACAAAAAGTCAGAGAAAATAATTATAATTAAAATCCAAGTGGAGATCAGTTACACAGTAACCACAAACCTATCTGAATGGGTTATGGGGAAGGATAAGTCAAGGATGACAATAAATCCAGGCTATGGGAACTAGACATGTGGAGGTTTTTCAAACCCTGGGATAGAGATGTGTCTAAAGCTAACTTCAAGCAGATACATTTAAAAGGAGAGTTTTGACCAAAATCAATAAATGAAGCTCTCTACTACGTCCATTGTGCTACTGAGTGAAATGTAGAAACGAAGTGAAGCTTGGCAATGTGGAGATTAGTATAATTTGGGCACTGTGTTTTATAGCTCAAGGCGCTACTAGAAATAGACTCAAGATTGCCAAAGGCTTTATACTTTGTTCAGGCATTTTTAAAAGATCTGATTTATAAAGTTTGCTAGAAGGCAGTGCAGTCATGATCCTCATTTTAGGAATTGATGGGCTATATTAGCAGAAGTCAACGCATCCAAGCTAGCTTCTTCCCATGCCACCCCGAGAAAAAGCAACAGATTAAATATAATTAATAAAGAAATCAAACCATCACTTGAGGAAATTATAGTGTTCCTTCTTTTGGCTATTTCAAAAGAGGATGAGGCAGAATTGACAAATGCTGGCTTAATTTGGAGGATAATTTGCATGATAGGGTTGCTGGAAGCTGCAGTTCAAAAACATCTGGAGGACCATCCAATTTCCATCCCATCCAATGAGTGGCATTTATCTTTTTTTAAAAAGTCTTTCTCCTAGGACATCCTGGGACTGAACCTGGGAAGACATGTGCTGGCTTTTAGCTGCTCTTTAGTTGTTTTTTTTATTACTTCTGTGGTTGATATTTTTATGTTGTCCTTATGACCCAAGACTTGCAGACTAGACAGTGATGCTTTCTTTGCAAGCAGAGATGCAGCAATTGTCATCTTGGGACTCAAGAAGGCTTATAAAGAGAAATAATTGAAACTAAAACATATTTTCAAGGCCAGGCTGTCTTCATTGAATCCAAATGGACAGGCAACCACTTTTTACTGACCTGTGAGTTGTGCCCAGCTGTTTGGAGAGCCAGCATGGTGTAATGGTTTGATCACTGGACTACGACTGGAGTCTAGGGTTAGATTACACTATGTAACAGAATTGGAATCATTTTCTGTTCCTGGTTTGAAAGTGTTATTTCCTGTTTAATTGTGTGGGACTTACTTTGAAAATAGTTGTTACATTCTGGAGACTTAGTTTTTGTGGCTGCTACAAACTATGTTGAATTGGTTGAGACTCTATAAAATATTCATTGAAAAAGTACAGCAAAATATGCTGCAAGATGTCTCATAAAAACAAAGTTTTTGCAGTTCAATAAACTTTTCCCATGTTCTTATGATGGAGCCAATTGGGAAATGACATTTATAACCAAGGAACAAAAATTGTGTTACATAGTGTACATTCAGGTGACTTTGGGCAAGTCAGACACTCTCAGTCCCAGAAAACCCTATAGCCTTGGGGAAGGCATGGGCAAACTTTGGCCCTCCTGGTGTTTTGAACTTCAACTCCTACAATTCCTAACTTACTTTTGCTTACTTACTTACAGTAGGTGATCCCTCATAGCCCAAGGATGATGGTCCTCCAAGTGTAGTGTCTTGGTGGTGGGTCTGTAGGTGACTGTGGAGCCCTATTCTTGATCCACAGTGAGGACATCAGTTTCCAGGTGGAAGGCAGTCCAGTCAGGGTTGGCTCAACATGCCTTCCTCTTGGCACATTTCTCCCTTTCACTCTCCATTTGTGCCTCTTTGAATTCTGCAGCACTGCTGGTCACAGCTGACTTCCAGCTCAAGGGCCAGGGCTTCCCAGTCTCAGGATCTGTGTCAGTTTTTAAGGTTGGCTTTAAGCCAATCTTTAAATCTCTTTCCCTGTCCAGCAACATTATATTTCTTGTTCTTGAGGGGAGTATAGTAACTGCTTTGGGAGACTGTGACTGGGCATTCGGGCAATGTGGCCAATCCAGAGGAGTTGATGGCAAAGGATTGTCGCTTCAATGCTGGTGGTCTTTGCTTCTTCCAGCATGCTGACATTTGTCTGCCTGTCTTCCCAAGAGATTTGCAGGTTTTTCCAGAGGACTTTTCCTAGTGGCTGTTGGGAATTATGTGAGTTAAAATCCAAAACACCTGGAGGGCCAAAGTTTGCCCATGCCTGCCTTAGGGTCACCATAAGTCAGAAGAGACTTGAAGACACACAAAAAGTTGGACTTTGTCTCTTGTACTAACAAGGCAACAAAGAAGGAGAAATTCTAAAAAGAAAAATGCTCCACACACACACAAAAATGGAGGAGAGGAAGATCCACCAGCTATTTCCACTAACATGTAGCTACTTGCAAGGCCTGTGAAGTTACAATCAGCTGGCTGTTAATTGCTACTGCCAAGCCAAACAGCAAGAGGGCAAGAACTATTCCCTGCCAAATGCCTCCCAGGAAATGTACCTCTCTCCACCCCCAGATTTTGCAAAGAAGCACAGCACAGGGCTGGTGTTTGGAAACACATGCTTAATTTGCCCATTCATGTAGAATTAGTTTTCTTTCAATGCACAGAAAGAAACTTCTGCATCTCTTTAAAATATCCCATTTAAAAAACTCCAAATGCAGTGCATTCCAAGCTGAATAAAGGGAACAGACCACACAGAGCAGAAGCAGACAGTGCTCTTTAACTGCACCACTGTGGATTGCGAACATTTTATGAGACTCATATTTGAAATGTGAATCTTTTTAAGAAACAGAAGTAAACTGGGACATCTGTTCATGCCTATTCAGACTAATGAGTTTTTACCTCCAGTTAACACAGCTAGCAAGCCAAAGTACACCAGGGGGAATCGGGCAGCTGTACCCTTCCATTTAACAAATGAACTCATCCTCTTTACTGCAAATAAAGATATGAAGCAAGAGCTCAGGATACATCTGAATGGCAGTTGGAACCACAGTTGGATGTGGTTTGCTGCTGCTCCTTTAGAAGAACATTTATTAGCAAAACAGCTTTCGTGTCTAGACGATTTTTAAAGCAGATTTTTGAACCCCACATATGTCTGGCCAGATACCCTGCACTAAAAAAAAAAGGAAGCAAGACAAAGACAGATGGAAAGTGTGTTTTGTTTCTTGCTTATATGCCTGATCAGCAGCATGAGGAGCTTGGAGTTTTGTTCCTATACGTTCATGAATCTGCCTTAGTTCAGCAGAATTATATTTTTGTGCCAGCTGCTTTGCTGAAATTGTGGTCTGTGTCAAAAATTATTTTCCTAGAATGAGTTCTTACAAAATTTAGGAATGTTTTTAAAGCTTCTGCAAGGGTTTCTGAACACTCACGCCATAGTAAAAGATTCCATTTCAGTGGCCAATCTCCAATACATAACATGTGTGTAATGTTCTCCATTTTTCCAAGTGAATATTATGTATCCATGTAAACACACTGTCTTTAGATATCTACCTTGGGAAATGCTACTATTTTTAATCACAAAAAACCAGCATAAAAAGTACAGTAACTCCTGACTATCTTGGCAGGAATAAGCATATTGAAATGAGACCTGGATCCTTTAAAGTATTGTGTCAAACTGACCTGAGGATGTACACTTAAGTCTATGAAAGCTTGTGTTATCAACTTTGTTCTCCCTTCCACACAGCTGAATAAAATCCCACATTTTCTGCTTTGAACTGGCAGTGTGGGCTCGGATATTCCAGTTCAAGGCAATATTGTGGGTTATTTTCCTTGATATTCTGGGTTATATGGCTGTGTAGAAGAGCCCTCAGTTAGTCTCTAAAGTACTACGAGATCCCTTTGTATACTATCCTTATTTAGGCCATCAATTCCAAAAAAAATTAGCACTAATTTACAGTTATTCCAATGCAAACCAGCTATACTATACTTTCTATACTTAACTTACATATTTACTCTAACACAGCAAGTGCTTGAGGCACTGCTGTGCTGTATTGTTTCGAGAAAATTAAACAAAGACTTTGGTTTTTGATGGAGCATCTTCCATTAGCGGAACAGCTTTAACAGTCCACAGAACTCTTTGGCAAAATAAAGAAAGCAACCAGTTTCTAGTTCATATAAATACAGTGATATGTCAAATACGCAATGTGGATCATATATCAAATACATAAACGGTCAAACTTTTTGAAAATTTCCTTCAGAATACACAAAAACCATCCCTTTTGCAGCAACCAAATGAGAAACATACAGAAATGATAAACAATGGCAAATTAATTAAAATCCTTTACAAAAATCCTCTGATTCCCCTTGGAGAGATAGGCAGGATATAAATAAAGATGATAATGATTATATTCAAGGTTTGTTTTTTGAGATAGATAGATAGATGATAGATAGATGATAGATAGATAGATACAGAGAGAGACAGAATCATAGAGTTGGAAGAGACCTCGAGGGCCATCCAGTCCAACCCCCGGCCAAGGATCAGGAAAATTGCATTAAAGCACCTCTGACAGATGGCCATCCAGCCTCTGTTTAAAAGCCTCCAAAGGAGGAGTCTACATACACACATACACACACACAGCACATATACTCAAGTATAAGCAAAGTTTTTCTTCCCTTTTTTAGGCTGAAAAGCCCTCGGTTTATACTCGAGCCAAAGTTATTTATTATTTTACTCTGTTATTATTATTTTTATTACATTTATTATTTTACTCTATTTTCTATTATTACTACATTTACATTATTTTACTCTATTATTAGTATTGCATATATTATTTTACTCTATTTATTGCTATTATGACATTTATTATTTTACTCCATTATTATTTTACTCTATAATTACTGTTATTATATTTCCATTATTTTACTATATTATTATTATTACATGTATTATTATTGGAAGAATATGTAAGCACATTTACATTGAAGAAGGTTAGAATAATGGTTTAATCTGAGTTGGACGGTCTTATCTTAAATTACAGTTTTATGTAAATATTCAAAAACATTTCACCTACTGATGCCTCAATGTTATTAGTAACTATTTTTATTTTGAAATCGACCAGTAGCTGCTGCATTTCTCTCCCTTGGCTTATACTTGAGTGAATACATTTTCTCAGTTTTTTTGTGTGGTAAAGTTAGGTGCCTTGGCTTATATTCAGGTCGGCTTATACTCGAGTATACACGGTATATAAAATATTATACAGTGTTCCCTAGATAGAAAAGGTGAATAAAGAAAAACTGTTTTCTTTGTCACAAAACACTAGGACTAGAGGGCACTCCCTGAAGCTCCAAGGTAGGAAAGTTAGGACTAATAAAGGGAAATATTTCTTCACCCAGAGGGTCATTGGGTTATGGAACTCACTTCCAGAGGAGGTTGTGACAGCTGTCAGCCTGAACAACTTCAAGGCAGGATTAGACAGATTCATGGATACCAAGTGTATCGGTAGTTACTGAAAAGGACATTCAAGTGCCACCTCGGAGTTGGTTGAGGTAGGCAGGATTTCCCTGGTACTGGTTGTGGGGGTCGGGAGCAGGTTAGGTTTTGCCCTCCCTTCTGCTCGAGATCCCCGTGTACAACTGGTGGGCCACTGTGTGATACAGAATGCTGGACTAGATGGGCTGAGGTCCGATTCAGCATGGCTCTTCTTATGTTCTTATGTTCTTATGTTCTCACTTATTGCTGGGGTTCGGTTCCAGGACCTCCCGCAATAAGTGAAAAACCGCGATGTAGGGATGCTCTATTTACTTTAATATTTATACATTATTTTAGTAGTCATAAACTATTTTAAGTCTTTATAAACTTAAAATAAAGGGAAGAAAATAAAGGCTAGATGGAGGGAGGACTGAAGAGGGAAAGCACCTTAGATAGTGGCGGCAGCAAAACCCCACAAAACAGCAAAAATACCATGATATATATTTAAAATTAATATTTTTTGAAATCTGCAAAACAGCGAGTCCGTAATAAGCGAACCACGAAGTAGCAAGGGAACACGTGTGTGTGTGTGTGTGTGTGTATAATATATATATTCTCCAACCATGGATAGTTGAATCCATAGATACAGAACCTGTGGATACAGAGAGCCACCTGTAATTGGGAAAGTAGTGGAAAGGTATACGGCAAGTGCATTACGTAGATCAGCTTGAAGAACTATTTCATCTAAGAATGAACAGAAGGTAAACTAAGATCCACTAGTAGTAGATTCCTATATAATTTGCAGTAGGTCCTGGATGAATTTGAATTCCCACTTGTTTAATTATGTCTGCAAGAAAATTAGATAGACACTTACACAACAATCCCTGAACTTTTCAGCCCTCCAGGTGTTTTGGACTCCGACTCCCATCATTCCTAACAGCCTCAGGCCCCTTCCTTTTCCCCCTCAGCCGCTTAAGCGGCTGAGGGGGAAAAGGAAGAGGCCTGAGGCTGTTAGGAATGGTGGGAGTCGGAGTCCAAAACACCTGGAGCGCCGAAATTTGCCCATGTCTGGTCTAGATGCACCCAGGATCCTCAGGAAGCAAATCCAAGGAGTCGGTTTGGAATATGCCGCTGCAATTCAGGGCAACGAGGGGTGCGTCTACACTTTAGAATTAATGCACATTGATACCCCTTTAACGGATCACAATGCACATATACAGGCAAACATTCAATGCCATAGACAGACAACAAGCTACACAATTGGTCGAGAGCTCACCCCGGCCCGGGCAGGCCTCAAACTCATGACCTTCTCATGACTCTCATCCAGCTGCGCGACATTCCCGGAATCATGGGAGTTGTAGTTTAACAAGGTCTTTAGCTTTCTTTTGCTAAAGAAAGGGGGCCAGTTCCTCACCAAACCCTTGGGAATTCCATAGCATTGAGTCATGGCTGTTAAAAGTGGTATCAAACCGCATCAATTGTACAGTGTAGACGCATTCTTCTCTATGTAAACTTATATTCCAAAGGAATAAACAAATGGGGAATTCTTAAGACAGCAAACTAAGGAGGAGAACTCCAGGCAAGGGGGATAAGGGAGTTTCAATCCGAAATGCAAAGGGAACTCCCATAAGAAGTGTGTTTCTCTGCTCAAAGGCAAGGAAAGACACCTCAAAGTCCTACCTGGTAATTGGAAGCACGGGTCGGAGTAATGCAAGCTGCTCCCTCTGATCCGATTTGGCCCCTCTCGCAGGCAGATTGTGGCGAGGATGAAGCCCAAGCGGCTTTCCATCACCTATCAAGGCGTCCGCGAGCAGAAATGTGGCCGGGCGGGCGCGGCAAACGCGAGAAAGGAACTCTTTTTTTTTGAAGAGGCTCGACTCGCTGGCTTCACTATTCCCTTCGCAAGCCACAAAAAGGCGGGGCCTCAGGGCTGGCCCCGTTTTGATTCCAAGAGAATGCGAAGGCGCCTCCCGCTTGATTGACAGCCACGTCGGCCAACGGGAAACCTCGAAGACTTTCCCCCTATTTCCGTGATGTCAGGCAGCGGCGGCGGCGCTTCTCGGGCAGGTGGGAACGGGGTGATGTGACGCGGGCGGGCAGGAAAAAGTCAAAGGTGCGAATCAACACACTTCTAATCCTGGGAGTTGTAGCTTCACAAGCCTCAGTCTAGCGAAGAAATCTGGTGCCTCACCAAACTACAACTCCCATGGTTCCATAGCAGGGAGCCGTGGCGGTTAAAGCGGTCTGAAACTGCGTTAATTCCACAGTGTAGACTTCAAAGGAGAACGCCTGCGAGTTGGCAACGAAACCACAAGCTTCACAACCTCTATCGAAGAAATCTAGTGCCTCACCAAACTACAACTCCCATGGTTCCATAGCAGGGAGCCGTGGCGGTTAAAACGGTCTGAAACTGCGTTAATTCCACAGTGTAGACTTCAAAGGAGAATGCCTGCGAGTTGGCAACGAAACCACAAGCTTCACAAGCCTCTATCGAAGAAATCTAGTGCCTCACCAAACTACAACTCCCATGGTTCCATAGCAGGGAGCCGTGGCGGTTAAAACGGTCTGAAACTGCGTTAATTCCACAGTGTAGACTTCAAAGGAGCATGCCTGCGAGTTGGCAACGAAACCACAAGCTTCACAAGCCTCTATCGAAGAAATCTAGTGCCTCACCAAACTACAACTCCCATGGTTCCATAGCAGGGAGCCGTGGCGGTTAAAGCGGTCTGAAACCGCGTTAATTCCACAGTGTAGGCGCACCCTTTGACTTCAAAGGAGCTGCTTGCGGGTTGGCAACGAAGCCAAGCTTTCAGTGCCCCAAACTTAATCCAAAGTGCAACTCCCAGGATCCCATAGTGGTGTGAAACTGCATTAATCCTAACAGTGTAGACACACATAAAGGATAGAGAGAAAAGCCGACCGTAAAAATGGGCACAAGCTAAAAATAACCGCGCGTCTCAATTCTAAAAGTGGAAGCCGATTATTGTCCGCAAATAGCCCGGGACTATCTTGGGATAGAGAGAGAAAACTCCCTAGGGATTCAAGGGAAGGGAGAGGAAAGGCTCCCTTGGGGATTGAGACGCAGGAGCCCCCCCGGCCCCACTTGCCTCCAGGGAGACCTTCATCCGCCAAGGAGAGCAGCCTCTGTTTCCGCGGGCGCGAGTCAAGGAGGGTCTGTGGGTGGCCCAGAGGCGGAGCCTGGCCGCGGGATCTTCGAGTAATCCCATCAGCGCCTTGCCTCCATTCACGAGTTCCCTTCTTCCACTCATCATCTCCTCCGCGGGGAGGGGGAGGGGGCAGACACAGCATCTATCTGCACTGGGGGACGAGTGCACTTTGGCCCCGCTTGGATTGCCATGGCGCCATGCTCTGCAATCATAAGAGATCTAGTTCTGCAAAGGGTGTATCAGCACTGTAGGATTCATGCAGTATGGTAACACTTTAACTTCATTTTGGGGGGGGACTATTTATTTATTTTAAAAACAACTACAACAACATATTAAAAACATTAAAACCCAGCATAAAACCAGACATTCAGATATACATTCAGATAATAGCCAATCTCAGCCAGGCCCGGATTACCCATAAGGCCATCCGAGGCCCTGGCCTCGGGCGGTGGATTTTGGGGGGCGGCATTTCCGGGCCTGAAGGAAGGGGTGAGGGGAAGTCCCGCCGCCCCTAGGGCGATTAACACAGCTGCCACCGCCCCGCTCGCGCGGGTGGGCGCCACTCCTTCCTTCAGTGAAGGGAAGAGGGGCGCTGGTGCGAGCTGGGCAGCGGCAGGGGAAGCCGCATGAGTCGCCCTAGGGGCGGGACTTCCGGCGGCACCTTCTCTTTCTCGCCAGCAGCGGCTCCGCCCCTCCTTCCGTCAGTGAAGGGAGGAGGCGGAACCGAAGTGAGGGGAGAAGGCGCTGCTGGAAGTCCCGCCCCTCACACGGCTTCCCCCGCCACCGCCCAGCTCGCCCGTGCCCCAAATATGAGCGGGGTGGCGGCGGCGGCGAAAACCGCATGAGTCACCCTAGGGGCAGGACTTCCAGTGGCGCCTTCTCCCTCTCGCCGGTTCCGCCCCCTCCCATCACTGACAGGAGGAGGAGCAGAGCCACTGCTGGCGAGAAGGAGAAGGCGTCGCCGGAAGTCCTGCCCCTAGGGCGACTCACGCGGCTTCCCCGCCGCCGCCCAGCTCGCACCGGCGCACACTGAAGGGAGGAGGGGTGCCGGTGCGAGCGCGGTGGCAGCGGAGGAAGCCGCGTGAGTCGCCCTAGGGGCGGGACTTCTGGCGGCGCTTTCCCCTTCTCACTGGACCCGCCCCCTGCAAGAGGCCCCGCCCCCCGGGGGCGGCATTTAGACAGGCGGCCTTGGGCGGCACAGTCCGCTAATCCGGGCCTGATCTCAGCCTATTCTGGGAAGGCTTGGTTCCATATCCAGGTCTTCACCAGCCTCCTAAAGGACAACAGAGAGGGGGCAGATCTAGCATCACTTGGGAGAGAGTTCCACAGCCGAGGGGTGACCACAGAGAAGGCCCTGTCTCTCGTCCCCACCAGCCACGCTTGCGAAGCCGGCGGGACCGAGAGCAGGGCCTCTCTGGAGAATCTTAATGTTCTTGATGGTTCTTAGGGGAGAATCCGTTCAGACAGGTAAACTGGGCCAGAACCGTATAGGGTTTTGTAGGTTAAAACCAGCACTTTGAATTGTGTCCAGAAGCTAATTGGCAGCCAGTGGAGCTGGCGCAGCAAGGGAATTGTATGCTCCCTGTGCCCCGCTCCTGTTAGTAACCTGGCTGCCGAACGTTGGACTAATTGCAGCTTCCGAGCAGTCTTCAGAGGCAAGCCTACGTAGAGAGCGTTGCAGTAGTCTATTCGGGATGAACCAGAGCGTGGACCACCGTGGCCAAGTCTAAATATGCATCTCTTCTCCCAGGAGTAATGCCAGCTCCCAGCAGCCCTGACTATAGGCTTGTGATGATATAATAATAATCATCATCATCATCATCATCTTTATTTATACCCCGCCACCATCTCCCCAAGGGGACTCGGGGCAGCTTACATGAGGCCAAGCCCAATGGCACATAATAAAACAACACAACAGCAAATAATAAAACAATACAATCATTATAAACTTACACATAAGCAATAACAGACAATTTAAAACCATTAAATGTGAAATAATAAAATTTTAAAAGAAATAAACACTGGATGCGAACAGAGATAGAATGTATGTAGCAGGAAGGTTTTAAAGGATAATATGGGGCAGACCACCCAACAGGTAGTTAAAGTGCTTCTGAGGACATTTTGCAAAGGATTGGTCGCAGCAGGACATTATTTCCTTTATTCAGGGAAGGCACATTGGAACAGCCATGTTTTCAGGCTCCTCCTAAAGACTGCCAATGTGGGGGCTTGTCTGATATCCTTGGGGAGCAAGTCAGGGGGCCACCACAGAGAAGGCCCTCTTCCTTGTCCCCACCAATCGCGCTTGTGAAGGCGGCAGGAGTGAGAGTAGGGCCTCTCCAGATGATCAGAGAGATTGCTTAGGTTTGTAGACAGAAATGTGGTTACTCAGGTAGGCGGGTCCCAAACTGTTCAGGGCTTTGTAGGTAAGAACCTGCACCTTGAATTAGGACCGGAAGATGAACAGCAGCCAATGGAGCTCTTTAAACAGGGGAGTTCACCACTCTCTGTAAGACACTCCAGTTAGTAATCTGGCTGCCGCTCATTGGACCAATTGAAACTTCTGGGCCTTCTTCAAGGCTATGGATCTTCTCTAAAAGCTGCTGTTTATTTATTTATTTAGAACATTTATACCCCATCATTCTCAGCCTCCAAAGAGGGACACAGGACAGCTTCGAACAGGAAACTATTCAATGCAGACACAATATAATGTCAAAGGTAAAGCTTTTCCCCTTGACATTAAGCCCAGTCATGTCCGACTCTGAGGTGTGATGCTCATCTCCAAAGAGCTGGCGTTGTCCATAGGCACCTCCAAGCTCATGCAGCCAGCATGACTGCATGGAGCGCCATTACCTTTCCACCACAGCGGTACCTCTTGATCTCACATTTGCATGTTTTCGAACTGCTAGGTTGGCAGAAGCTGGGGCTGACAGTGGGAGCTCATGCCGCTCCCCGGATTCAAACCTGTGACCTTTCAGTCAACAAGTACAGCTCAGAGGTTTAACCCACTGCGTCACCGGGGGCTCCTACACAATATAATAACATAAAATACAATTAGCATACATTAAAAACAGTTATAAAAATACATTAAAACAGTTTGCCAGTTCAAATAGTCTTCCAAATCAGTCCATTGCGGCCCACTAAAACCTTGTCTTCACCAGTAAATCAGTCTATTCTGCAAATGCTTGATCCTACAGCCAGGATTTGAGTTTATTCTGGAAGTTCAGGAGGGATGGGGCATATCTAATCTCATATGGGAGGGGCCACCACAGAGAAGCCCCTGTCTCTCATCCCCACCAAACGCGACTGCAATGGTGGTGGGACCAAGAGCAGGGCCTCACCAGATGATCTTAAGGTCCGTGGTGGTTTGTAGAGGGAAATACATTTGGACAGGTAAACTGGGCTGCCATATCAAGCGTTTTTCTGGGGCTGAGAGTGTGTGACTCACACACTCTCAGTTGGTTTCCATGGCCAAATGGGGAACTGAACCAGATTTTTCTGAGTGGTAGTCCAATGCTGAAACTATTATGCCAAACTGGCTAAATACTAAACACCTACGCCAAAACTATAGCTTTCAGGATTCCATAGGATGTTTCCACAGAAGTTAAAGTCAAATCGTAGTGCCATAGCTGTGTATGGTAAAAGGCTCCCAGATCTCCACAAGAAAATATGACAATGCTGCTTAAATGTATGTAAGTCTGTATAAATATAGCAAAGGTCTTCTGGAACCTTAAAAATATCATCATGGCAGTCACGGATGATGACACATTTCAGTAACTCAGCAAGACTTATGAATAAAGTGAAGGGATGATATAGCTATCTAAAACTCAATTTACTTTGTTCTAAAAAATGAATTTTCAGATTGAAAAACAGCTGGCATACAACAAATACAAGGCTCTGAGGAAAGAAATGATTTTCACGTCATTACAGCTTTGGAGAGCATGTAGCCTCCCAGGGTTGTTATACTGCGACTCCCGTGATCCCTTATCACTGGCTACAATGGATAATTAGGGCAGGTCAGAGTTGCAGTCCAGTAATATCTGGATGGCCACACATTTAGAACCAGCGCTGAAGTGAATCATTTTAAGATGTAAAAGATGACCTTGTATGCCTGCTATTGCCTGACCCATTTCATCTTCTGCTGAAAGAAGTCTCAATATACGTTCATGTTCTTAAAATTATATAAGTTGTAGCTCATTCCAATGTGTTTCTGTTGAGAAGGTCTACAGCTCATCAGTAGAATGCATGGTTTGCATGCAAAGATATCCAGTTTTATCCCTAGCATCTCCAAGTAAGTACAGGCAGTCCCCAACAGCTAGCATACAACAAATGTTTGTAACTAGAGGACTACCTGTATTTGAGAAATTCACGCCAGATCAGAGCAAAAGCTTATCTAGTCTGGTGGCCAAATAATTGTATACAGGAAGTCTGCCAGTAGGGCATGATTTCAATAACAGGGATAAACAAAGGTATTGTGTACCTCAAACCCAAAGTTAGTACATAGCCATTAGTCATAATCACTCATAAACTTGAACTCCACTTATTTATCTAATCTCATTTTTAAACCAAATAAACCATAATAACATTTTATGGTAGAAAAAATCAGAGTATGACTATGACCGGCAGTGGCGCAGAACTGGGCTGTGGCGCAGCTAGTTAGTAGGCAGCTGCATTAAATCACTACTGACTGAGAGCTCATGAGTTCGAAGGCCAGCCCGATCAGAGTAAGCTCCCGATCATTAATAGTCTAGCTTGCTGTTGAGCGATGTATCCTGAAAGACAGTTGCATCTGTCAAGTAGGAAGTTTAGGTACCGCTTTATGCGGGGAAGGCTATTTTAACTAATTTATGACACCAAAAAACCTTCCAGCAGCATGCCTAAGAATGAGGAAGTACTCCATCAAGGACTCTGTGTCACAAGCAGATGGTGAAGCGACAACTCCCTTGTGGCCAGAATCCAGCATATCCTCATTGTCACACCCCAGCCTGGTTCCCAACCTGTTTCCTTGGTCACACCAGACCGAAGCCATGTTATTCCAGTCAGGCCTGTTAGGCCAAAAGACAAATCACAGCCAGGCAGCTTTTGCAAAGACTCCCAGTTCATTCATCGTTCAAGGACAAGTGGAGCTCGGCTCCCTCTCGGCCCGATAAGCGGAGATGGTACTGCTAATTGGGATCACATACCATTCCCATGTGAAATGCCCGAGAAGGCCCAGCTGGAGAACTGTTATGAGAACCCGGTCCGATGTCTTGGTGGCGTCGTAACTTCAATGCGTATGAGACCTACTTAAGCCAGGTCTCAGAAATGGAAGCATCTTTCTCCAACGTTCAGAACTCCAAGCCAAGCCTTCACGGAACCTTGCCTGGCCATTGGGCCTGCCTAGAACTTTGTTTGCCAAGCCTTGTGCCAAGAACTTACATTTCCTGGATTTAGCCCGATTGGGGGCAAGAAAATTCTCTTTGCTTTGTTCTTGTTTTGCCAAAGGACTATAACCTTGATATCCTGTTTCTTTTGGACAATTTGCTGCTATTTAATGATGCTTAAAACATCTCTAGACTATAATCCTAGCCCTTTTACTCTATCCATTTATTCTAAATAAAGCATTTAAATGTGGCCAGTGTCAAGCGGTTTACTGAGGGGTCTTCCAGGTCTTTGGGGTGCAACACTCATAAAGCCAGAAAGCTGGAATGTTAAATTGCCTCTGTGTATGTCTATATATGTTGTATGTCTATGGCATTGAATGTTTGCCATCTATATGTGCATTGTAATCTGCCCTGAGTCCCCTATGGGGTGAGAATGGTGGAATATAAATACTGTAAATATATCTATCTATCATTTTTTGGAATAATTCAGTTGGAGTTCCACATTTGCAATTTTGACTTTTCTGGATTTTATTATTTGTGGATTTATTAAAATGTTCTATTTGAGGACCTCCAATGCACGAATGTGGTCATTTTCTGCTGGAAGTTGAGCGAGGAGTCATATTAGAGCGCCAGTTTCTTAGGGAAATGCTATCTCAGTTGTTCAGTTTCCCAGAGGTCCTGTGCTCCTGACCTTAGCAAATGTGGAGGGCTGACTGTATTTATTTGTTTGTTTGTTTTGCATATTTGTATCCTAACCTTCTCACCCCTGGAGGGGGACTTGGGGCGGCTTCACAACAGGCATCCATTCAATGCCAACAACAATATTAAATGATAAAAGCAATTTAAACAATTTGTTAATGCTTAAAAAATACTAAAACATTGTTTAAAATCATACAGGCTTGAAATCATAGTCCAGGTCAGTCCATTGTCATTCACACAAACTGAGTCTCATTCTAAATTGCTGCTTCTATTGTTTGAATGCTTGGTCCCATAGCCAGGTTTTGAGTTTCATTCTAAAGGATAAGAGTGAGGGGACCAATCTAATGTCACTGGGTAGAGAGTTCCACAGGAGAGGGGGCCACCACTGAGAAGGCCCTGTCTCTCGTCTCCACCAATCGCGTTTACGAGAGTGGTGAGACAGAGAGCAGGGCCTCTCCCATCAATCTTAGACTTCGCAATGGTTCATAGCAGGAGATACGTTCAGACAGGTAAGCTGAGCCAGAACTGTTCAGAGCTTTATAGGCTAAAGCTAGCACTTTGAATTGTGCCCGGTAGCAGATTGGCAACCAGTGGAGCTGGCGTAGCAGAGGGGTTGTGTGCTCTCTGTATGCCGCTTCAGTGAGCAACCTGGCTGCCGTCCGTTGGACTAGTTGGAGCTTCTGAGCAGTCTTCAAAGTCAACCCCATGTAGAATGCATTGCAGTAATCTATTCGGGATGTAACAAGAACGTGGACCATTGTGACCAAGTCTGGCTTCCCAAGGTACGGGCACAACTGGTGCACAAATTTTAATTGGGTTCCAGGGTGAGAAATGAGTCTAGGATCACTCCCAAGCTGCAAACATGTACCTCCTTTCTTCTCTCCTGAATTCACTCTTCAGCTTCAATGAATGCTTGCAGATTCCATTGTGAGCCATGGAAGTTGGCACCAATGTTACTAGGATGGTAAACCCTTTTTGAGTTTCAATCTACAGTATATGTTCAAATTTAGAACATAATTCAATATCAGCTGACAATTTGTAGACTGAGAAAGACTGTTCCGCCAATTTGTGGTTGGCTGCTCTAAGAAGTTTATAACCTGAAGTATATGTCATATTTGATTTGCAGTTTCCTTATCTCTATATACCTAAAGCAGTGGGAGGGGCTGCAGGTCATGTGACTGACTCAGTGATAGTTTAAAATGTTCTGTACTTTAAAAAATACTCCTGTACTTTAAAAAATACTCCTGTATTTCTTTGTGGTGCCTGTTTCTCTTCCTCCTTCCAGATTGTAGAATATATTTTTTATTGTATAACCCTTTTGAATTTGTTCAAATCTGTATTTCAAGGCTATTAGTTATGAGTGCTACTTCAGTGGGAAAATGGAACTGAAATCTAAATAACATTCATAGTGTCCCTTGTTCTTCAGTGATAGTGACTTTTTATCACTTAGTGTACAATTTGCTTCAATAACAAAGAAAATAATCGGTTTGTGCTCTTCATTTCAGCATTATACTTTAAAAGAATAGGGGTATTCTTAATTTTCATTTCAACTTTATGCTTTTTTTCAGAAAGTGTGACTGAAAAGAGCCTGCTGTTACCGTAATTCAGTTCTAGTTATTAAAGATAGATGTTCTAGTGCCACCTCGAAATTTACGATCCTCCGGGGAGGCCCTGCTCTAAATCCCACCTTTGACGCAAATATGCTTGGACGAGAGACAGGGCCTTCTCGGTGGCGGTCCCTCGCCTATGGAATTCAGTCCCCAGCAACATTAGGTCAACCTCTTCCCTCCTGACATGGCTATGGGACCAAGCATTTGGTTAGATAACTGGGTAGCAGGCAGACAATAGAATGATGACAATGTTATGAAAACGGACTGTGGATTGGCTTTGGATTGCAGAACTCGGACTACTTGTATAGTTGTATTTTAATTGTAATTTTAATTGGTTTTAAATCTGATTAATGTTATTTATTGTGTAATTGTTGTTTTTATTGATTGTATATGTGGGCATCGAATCGCTGCCAGTTGTGAGCCGCCCTGAGTCCGCTTCTGGGGGTAGAGAAGAGTGGGGTATAAATATTGAAATAAATAAATAGTCAATTTGCTCAATTTGATTTTATTTCAATTCTCTTTGATTTGCTGTCCTTTGAAGTGAAATGACATGACCTGAATTAAGCCCTGAATCAGCATCTCCAGCTTGTATTCTTTAAAAACCATTTAGAATAGTATTCTGTTTACCAAAATAAGGCCATGGTGTTTTCCATTAGACTATTCAGACTAAGTGACAGCTGATCTTATGAGATGTCTGAGAGAGTAGAAAGAAAGAAGAAAAATATGGGCTAGAGAAAAACTAATGTTTGAAATTATATAAGGCTAGGATTAGTCAAAAATGGCAAAGTACTTTCATGTTATTCAGACTTCCTCAAGATCGTTTCTCTGGGAGTAGCCAAAAGGGCTGCTTTTGGTCTACAAAGCCCCTAAAATCACCTCAGACAGGATGTTGTGGCCACCATGTCATTGCAATTCAGAGTCTGTGTGCTATCGACTGTCACAGTGACTCATGTCAGCAGAATCAGGGTCCTATAAACCGGAACAGCTTGCAAAAGCAAATAATTGCCATGTTTTAAAAGCTTTCTCTAGCTTTCTTGCAAACTACAACTTTACTTAGGGTGCATTTATGTAGGAGAATTCAAGCAGTTTGACACCAGTTTAACTACTATGGCTTAATGCTCAGGATGCTCTAATATTGTCTGTTCTACTATGCAGACTGCACTTAAAGGAATGGTAGCCATGTAAACGAAGTGTAGTTCTCACATGCATTCATTAACAGTATCTGCTGGAGTTTGGTTCCAGTATCTCCCATTTATAACAAAATCCCTGGATGCTCAAGTTACATTATATACCCTTACAATCACATGATAAAATTGTGTCCCATGTACCTATATACAAAAATGTAAAATCAAGATTCGCCTTTTGGATTTTTAAAAATTCAAACTGTGGATGGTTGAATACATGGATGCAGACTCTATGGATATGGAAAACTGACAATATGTTTAGCTTTCAAGTTCAAGCCAGACCTTGGAAAAATTACCTTTTTGAACTACAATTTGAATTCCGCCTGGGAGTTGTAGTCAACATGGTATCATTACAAGTTTTTCTTAAAATTTAGGGCTAGTTCAGCATCCATGGCAACTACCTGGAGCCCAACCTGGAGTCATGTGAATGTGCTTTACTAAACATCACCCCATTTACAGAGATGTAGCCAATATATAAGGAGGGCTTCAGGTTAGTTGGCCAAGGAATAATGTTCCCTTTTTTTTTGCTTTCATTCCTCCCCTTCCCAATCCCTAGATCTTAATTTATCTTTATGGGTAGATGTTCTCCCTCCCTCCAAATACATGCCCAAAATGTGAACAAAATCCAGTATTTATCAAAATTATTCAAATGTGCTGGCTTCCCGAACCTGTCCGGCAATTAAAATCACTCACAAAGATGTCTTGGGTTTAACTTTAATGCCTGGTTACTCTGATTTTACTATCTCTGGAATCCCATCCCCTTTATTTATTTATTTATTCATTTTCAGCATTTTACCCCGCTCTTCTCAACCCCCGAGGGGGGACTCAGAGCAACTTACAAAAAGGCACAATTCGATGCCCACACAGTAAAACACAATATAAACCCCAGAACCATTCAACATTAAAATACATTAAAATACAATTACATTAAACATCATATGCATTCATTTAATTAAAAACAGTGTTCCGTCCATAAAAAGCATTGAGCTCTATTCATCAACTTTCCATTAAAATCCAGTCTAAAATGCTGCCTTGTGCTAGTGTGCAAACGCCTGGTCCCATAGCCAGGATTTTACTTTTTTCCTGAATGTCAGGAGGGATGGAATTGATCGTATGTTGCTAGGAAGCGTGTTCCACAGATGGGGAGCCACCACCGAGAAGGCCCTCTCCCTCGTCCCCACCAACCATGAGTTCATGAGTTTATTTTGCCATCCTTTAAGTCAATCAATCAATCAATCAATCATTATCAGCCTCTTCTCAGGCTAAAACTCAATTATTATTAGTGCATTCCCACACTGGGAGTCGGATGTTTACATTCTTTTCTCTGGCCCCAGTCATGGCATGGAGACGGTCTGGAGTTCCATCAAATACCAGGCTGATCCATGATATCAAGAGCAGAAGATACAAGAAAACAGGATAGGCAAAATAGAACATATTTTCAAATTAATAATTCATATTTCTTCCCAAAACTTAGCTTTGACAATAAAAAGCTAGATCCTTTGGATTTTTCAGTAGTCAACTCAAAGGTGAAGCACAGATGTTCCTCATATTGTTTAACTGCAAAAAAAAAAAAAAAAGGGAGGATAACATTGTGATACATTCCTAGTCTAGCAGCTGATAGCGGCAGGTTCAGATTATACCTCCCAAAATGTTAGAACATTACAATATTTGATCCAGGAACATTAAAACCCAGCTGCTGAAATAACTCAGAGCTGTCCTTTCTGACGAAGATAGGAGTAAAGAGGCAATTTCAGAACTGCTCATTGTTGGGTTTTTGTGTGTGTGTGTGTGGGATATTGCTGGCTGCTGTTGCCTCTGCATCCACTTGTTCCTTGCAAGTTCTTTTCTGTTCTTTTCCTAAAGGAAAGGCAGGGAAACAGACTCTGTTGCAGTATGCTGAGAACGGAGCCTCATTATTCCAGTGGGGAGATGAACAGAACGAGAATATCAGTGGAAAGGCAGGCAAAAATCGAATCATTTGATATTTTAAAGTGAGAGTATATCTCAGATTTTTATTTTTAAAAATCCCTAGGTAGGAATAAAAAAAGGTTAATTAAAGATTCCAAACTCCCAGTTACTCCAAAGAGCACTCTTGGCCTTTATGAGGTTATAAGGGTTTGTCACATACTGTAATAATTAAGCAACCTGTATATTTCTAATGAATCAGAATGAAAACTAACTTGTACCAATAGTTGGTGTGCCATCTTAATTTAGGGCAGGAGGTGTATATCTTGGATTTTCTTTATATAAAACTTTATTTATATACCACTCTATCTCCCCTAGGGGACCCAGGGCAGTTTACATGTAACAAAACACCCAAACATACAGAGTAAGCAAAACATAAGCATAAAATTATCAAAACAACACATATACATTTTTTAAAAACCAATTTTGCCGTGTTCTTTCATGCAAAATTACTGTTTTGGCCAGGATTTCAGAATGGGCCTTGGCAAATTAAAAGGGCCAGACCAAGGTTAGTGCAGGCAAGACATGAGAGAGCCAGGGGAATGGGCAAAGTACAATATCCGGCCCCAACAATAGTAATAGTGGGGCCTGTGGCTGATCAGTTCCAGGAACTGTCCGGGATAATTGGTAGGGGGTGCAAGGCCAGATTCTATCAGTGGCCAGGGGCTGGAGCTAGTCCTAGTCATTCACAAAGACCAGGTGAAACCACCAAGTCTTCAAGCTCTTACAAAGAGAGGAGAGGGATGGGGCCTGTCTTATTTCCCTTGGGGGGCCACCACCGAGAAGGCCCTCTCTTCCCCACCGACCATGCTTGTGACGGTGGTGGGAGAAAAGATCTTAGAGTTTGCGCTGGTTCAAAGAAGGAGATGTGATCACGAAGATAAACAGGGCCCAAACTGTTTAGGGCTTTATAGGTCATAACCTGCACCTTGAATTTGGCTCAGCAACTTATGGGCAGCCAATGAAGCTGTTTTAATAGGGGCATGATACATTTTAGGCACCTATGTTTATCCAAACCAACATATTCCACAGATATATAAACCTCACTTGCCTAGTTTCCAACAGACCTCACAACTTCTGAGAATGCCTGCCACAGATGTGGGCGAAACGTCAGGAGAGAATGCTTCTGGAACATGGCCATACATCCCGGAAAACTCACAGCAACCCAGTGATTCTGGCCATGAAAGCCTTCGACAACACAACTTTTAAAATCAGATAGCTTGAGTGATCTGAAGTCCATTGTCTAACTATCCTGACTCCCTTGCGATGTAAACTACTCTTAGAGATGTTGCTCCACATCTTGCTCTTCTGACGAGTCCTCCCTCAGTCTTCCAAGATGTTGCTAGTTTAAACCAGTATCCTGAGTTAGTATTCTGTCTTAAAATGGAGTTCCTACGATAATGCTTAGTTTCTTTTGCTAGCCATTGTTGTGTTTATTCCTTAAATCAAGATCTCTAACTGCTGTGTGCACTCTAACAATATTACTAAAATATCCCTTTCAAACTAAACAGAATATAAATTGATCACCCAGCAAAACAATCTCTTGGAGAGAGAAAAAGCTTTGAATTCTAACAGAATTTAAGGATGCAGAATGCAGCATGATTAATATCTGCATTCCCAAGGATCTATCAAATGCCCAGAAGGCATGGTCTACGTTTGTGAAGTGAAGATCACATGCGCAGAGCACGAAAATGGTCTTTGCTCCAGAGTCTTGATGATTAGTAGGTTGGCTGACTAAGAACAGTGGTGCATGAGCAATGAAGTGGGCTGGTGGTTTAATTATTGCTAATTTCAAGGCATTTGCACAACAGTCCTTTTATAACTTTACTCGAGGGCAAGGGGCTGGAATTTCACTGTGGCAACTGGACTCTGACCCAAACAATGAAATAAAGCTAAAGTAACACCTCATGAAAAGATATATATTATTATGGCACTTTATGTCATGGACTCTGTATCTGATGTGTTCAAGATCCCAGAACACTTCCATGCCATGAGTTCACAGCCAAGGTTGGGGAATGAAAACAGAGTGGAAACATCTGGAACTCTACGGTAAAGAGCCTGATAAACCGAACTGGCTCAGACTGGAAGACCTGGAGGATACATGAAGGAGTTGAGGGAGTGGGGCTTTTGGGGGGTATTGAATTGAGAACTTGCCCACATTTTCTTCATTCATAGCTTTGCTGTATAGTAGTAACCTAGCATTAAAGTAATTTCCAAGTTTCCTTGTGAATGACTGTAATTGACAACAAGGTTCTACAGTCATCACACTTTAACCATGCAGAACCCTTTTTGCAAGATATTGGAGTCCCTGGTGGCACAGTGGGATAACCGCTGAGCTGCTAAACTTGTTGACCAAAAGTCGCAGGTTCGAATCAGGGAAGTGGCATGAGCTTCTACTGTCAGCCCCAGCTTCTGCCAACCTAGCAGTTTGAAAACAATAGGTACCGCTCTGGCAGGAAGGTAACGGCGCTCCATGCAGTCATGCTGGCCACATGACCTTGGAGGTGTCTATGGACAACACTGGCTCTTTGGCTTAGAAATTGAGATGAGCACCCATCCCCAGAGTCAGACACATCTGGAATTGACAGGAGGATACCTTTACCTATGAGATATTGAACTGCGGACTTTCTAGTGGATATTCAAGGTTTAATGTTCACTTCAAAAAGATATCACAAATCAAAATCGAAGAGTAAGTGGAATGTATGCTGTTGTAAATCACAGGTCACACACTTTTGCCATAGCAGTCCCGGGTCTGCATCTATCCATGTGTAAATCACTGGTAGTATCCAAACAAATGTTGCAGGGACAGGCGGAAAGGAGATGGGTCAACGGTCAACTACAGGCCTCGCCGTTTTCTCAGGCTGGTCCGGACCCGAAAGCAAACAAAATATAGTGCACAGTGACAATTCCACTGGTCCAAAGGTTCAATATAATATTCAAATTCTAATCATCCTGAAGGAGGTGGGCACAGCCACCGGTATGGTCGACCCTCTTCCACCAAACTCAGCCCCCCGAATCAAAATCCTGGCTAGGGCCCTGCAGCTGACTGTCACCTCATTCATATTGGCAGAGTTTCTTGCATATATTGGAAAGATAGAACTTTTAACATATGCATTGTAAGAAACTTTAGCAGCCCCTTTCTTGATGTAGTTTTAGAGAAGCCAGAGCGTTTCCATGTCATATTGCTCTGTTATATTGTCAAGAGAGCCTTCTGCACAGGGCCGTAGCCAGGATTTTGATTCGGGGGCTGAGTTTGGTTCAGGGGCTGAGACTGGATGGAAGAGGGTCTACCCTAGCAAACCTTTTGTATTGTTATCCCAATAACCCCATTAATGTGGGATATATTGAGCATGGTGATCAGATCATGAAATGAATAAACATAACAGTTTAAATAATGTACCAGTAAGGCCTTTTCGCGGACCACCCTGAGAATTTCGGGGTGAAGCCCCATAGTCCCCCTGGCTACATGCCTGCTTCTGCAAATGCAGAGATATTTGGAAGCCCTCCTCCGGCTTTTTCCCATTATTTGAAATCACTTGTTCTAGCAGTTGATTTCATATATTAAATTAGTTCAGGTCTGCTCTGTGGTTAGTAAAGGAATTATTAAATTGGTCCTATTTAGATGTGTCTGTATTTATTGCAGTCCCTCCACATCAGAAAAGCCATTTGGGCAGCCCATTGCACAAAAGAAGGAATGGTTAGTACTGCAAAAGAAAAGGAACTGAACATTGAGATAAAGCCATTGTATGGGTCAACAGTTCTCCTCATTACTACACTTTATCCGTGCTTGTAGGGCAACACAGCTCATTATTTTAGAAAGCATTTGAAGCTCTGTCTCTCCAGTAATTGGAGAAGACTTTAGCCATGGAAAACTTGTTAGATTTATGTAAGTGTTATGTGGCTTTGTGCCAACTCTCAAATCACAAGGGAATGTTTATCGACTTTTGAGTCATTGACTCCAGTATAACATCTTATGCATGCCACTGGTAGCCACGTCTTGTAAGGAAAATAATTAAGGAGGCTACAACTTCGAACAAAGGAGGGGTGTGAATAGGGCAAGGCCTATACATTTTTATTTCTCAGAGAAAGTAGAAAATAATGCCTCCCATTCATTTAAGATACTCAAAGCCATTCAAGTTGTCATGGGATAGGCAGCAGCACAAATTTTCCTCCTCTGAAGTTGTTTTAAGGAGATATGGCTATCAGAGGTTCGTTCCAGTTATCGGCAAAAACTACAAAATTTATAGCTTTGCCTTTTATTTTATTTATTTAAATTTACAAACATGTATGAGTTTGCCTGCATTTTATTTATTTGGTTGTTTACATAAAATGTCTTCCCTTTGTGGAACTCGAACAGCAATGCATGTGTTGATTGACAGTCTCTCCTATAACTACTTGCATGCCTTTAGACTCTCTGAAAGGAGATATTTACATGCATAAGCGGCATTTTAAATTGGGCTTATTATATAATAATGTCTGGCTGCCAGGAAATTGATATAATCAAGCCCTGGCTATTAAATTGACAGTTATAAAATACAAACTGTGCTCTAATTGCTGAGATGTATTAGGTTTTATTTCAGAATAGGATGTACTACATGAACTTGCAATCTAACATTGTTGTTAATGGAATTCTAGGAACAATTGGAACATCTTGCTCAAGCTAAAAGCTGTAGGCTACCACCATAAGTTCATCTGCGCTGTTCGCATTTCGTCTTATAAGCATTCTTAGCACTCTCATGGGTTCTGGTTTGCAGCACTCACTGTTGTGATCCTAAACTGTAAGTACGGTATATTCTTCAGAGTTTCTTATCTTTCCGTTGTGGTCTATAACTGTCTTCAAGTGACTTTCCCTGAAAAAGATACTTGCTCAATCCTCCTTAAAAAAGACAGGAATCTTGAATCATCAACACTTCAGGAAGATACTGCTAAAAAAAAAACCCAGATACTTTCTCCCATGTGGGCATGTACGAGTGGGTGCAAGTCTTGCTTACATAGTATTGTTTGATTGATGACTGAAAGGGCTGGCTGAGAACTTTATTCATGGACCAGTAGCATGAATTATGAGACAAATTCACATGTTATGAAATCCAAAGGAGTATGTGAACATTAACACTTGAAACAAGGTTAGCCATGTTGAGTCAGAATTTGACCCCCTCCCCAGGCATGTAGCCAGGGTGGGGCTTGAGAGGCTTCACCCCCCCCCCCCCAAATCACCATGCTCAATATATCCCATATGCATGGGGGTATTGGGATAACGATACAAAAGGTTTGCTTGGGTAGATCCTCTCTCACTCAGACTCAGCCCCGTCTCCCCATCAAAATCCTGGCTACGGGCCCGCCCCTCCCAAATCTAGATCAACTTACCCACAAATCTTAGCTCTTATCTGAAAAGGAATCTTCCCCTTCTCTGAGTAAAGTGGTGAAAGACAGGGGCTTAGTCCATCCCAGAAGACCTAAAAGAAGTACTGCCTCCTCTACTTTCTCTGTCATGGTGCCATTTCTGGCATTTTTGATGCTTGGATGGGAAATGGCAGCAATAGTGGCGGGCCCTCTAAGGGGGCATTGGTGCTTTCCTCACTGCAGAATGACCATTAACTTATCAATTGATCATATTAAAATTCATAATTTTGGCTGACAAACCCACCTTCAACCAATACATGAGGTTGACTTATACATAAGTATATGCAGCATTTTCCAGAAATAGCATTAGCTTATATGATGTTTCAACCTGGAGTCTCCATCGGAGTCTTCAATTTTGCTCCATCGAAGATCCTAGTGCTCACAGTTCCCACCCACAGGTTTTGCTGGCCAAGAAAAAGAAAACCTGGAGATTCTGCTCCATCAATGGCTAGACTCTAAGACAGTGGTTCTCAACCTGTTGCTCCCCAGATGTTTTGGCCTTCAGATCCTAGTTGGTAAACTGGCTGGGATTTCTGGTAGTTGTAGGCCAAAACACCTGGGGACCCAGAGGTTAAGAAACACTGCTCTAAGAACTCCCATTAAGGTCCAGGTCCCTCTTTCCAGTCTTGTTTGGAATTGGCTCTACACTTTTGTGGGTTTAACATTTGTGAATTTGATCATGCAAAGTTTTGATGACTACGTTCCCTCTAAGGACCTTATCAAACAGTCTTTGGGCTCCATTTCCATACACTCAGGAAACAGAGTCTCACGAAGGCCATCAAATGATGTAAGAGCACTTCTGGTAGGACTCCTTAGCACTCAGTTTCCTAAGCCTATGGAAACGAAGCCTGAATTTGGTCTTTGGGAGTTAAATGTTACCTGACTCCAAGTAGCAGAATGCAGAAAAAAGCAGGGAAAAGATGGTAAAAGTGAAGTAAGCACGTGGGATGGTTGTTCGTCCCAGAAGATGGAGAAAGATAGGAAGGTAAAACAGTTCCCTCTGATTTCCCCCTGCCTGTCTGATGAGATCCTTAAAAATCTCTAGATCCTCCAGTGAGATTCGATGGTGAACTTCCACCAAATATTGTCATAGAGTCACACTGGAAGACATAGAGATTCCTGACAAGAATACACATCCAGGCATTTGTACATAATTCTACGATCACTTCCAGTTGAAGATGACCATGGACTTGTTCTAGAAGACCTAGAAATTCCTATTTAAAAATACTTTTATTTTTAATTTGCAGTTTTTTCCCATTTTCACAGGGGTCTAGTGTCCCTAACACCCACAAAAGTGCAAAACCTATTATATTTATTTTATTAATTTATATTATCCCTAATTATGGGACTCATTTTCAGACCCATCTCAAGATTGTTTCCAAATTATAAACAACATTAAAGCATTAGTAAAAGCATGAATACAAGTTTTCAAAACAATTAATTTATAAAATTAAAACATTAGACATTAAAAATATTAAAATTCATTAGAAGACTTTAAAACCGCAC
The DNA here is from genome assembly GCA_030556195.1 of Anolis apletophallus. Classification (NCBI taxonomy): domain Eukaryota; kingdom Metazoa; phylum Chordata; class Lepidosauria; order Squamata; family Anolidae; genus Anolis; species Anolis apletophallus. The sequence continues at coordinate 50,569,015 of JARBWK010000008.1, forward strand.
TGCACAGCATTAATCGCCCATCCTGTCAGTTTATAAAAGCCTGATGGCACAAAAATGTTTTGAACCACGGACAGAAGGAGAGCAAGGATGAGACAACTCTGCTCTCTTTAAGGAGGGAATTCCAAAGCCTGGGAGCAGCCACTGAGCATAACTCAGTTGTTATGAGATAGCTTCTAATGACCTACATTCTGAGTATTTAGAAAGCTCATTTCTTAAAGGAAAACTGATGCAAGAAAGTAATCTATGATCATGTACAGGCAGTTCCCACGTTACGAAGAAGATAGGAACTGTAGGGGGGGTTTTTCCCCCCCTTAAGTTGAATTTGTATGTAAGTTGGAAGAGGTCAATTTTTAAGTGGAACTCCAGTGATAGATAGATAGCTTTGAACACACCCATGTGGTATTTGTTTTGCTGTCTTTGCCCCTGTTGCATTTTCACTGCCCATGCAGGGAAAAGGGGATCAAACTGAATTCCAGTCTGAAGAGCTAAATGGAAATGCCCCACCTAAAATGTCAGCTGCGAAGGTGATTACATCTTGTAACTTTCTTGGGTCGATAGAGAGCTGTGTCTACACATTCAGTACGCCCCCCATTACATTTATGTTCCTCTCCTTTGGATTAGACCAGTAGTTCTCAACTTGTGGGTCCCCAGGTGTTTTGGTTTACAACTCCCAGAAATCCCAGACAGTTTCCCAGCTGTTAGGATTTCTGGGAGTTGAAGGCCAAAACATCTGGTGACCCACAGGTTGAGAACCACTGGATTAGACAATACCAGGCTAGAATAACACAAGATATGAGCTGGTTCAAAGCAGTGTCACCTTTAAGATCACCTACCCTTGCACTAGTGTGACTGAATTCCATTTTTTTTGTTTTTCCTCCAGAAACCATCTAGAGAAGGAAAGGCAATAATGACAAATGACTAAACCACAGAAAGCATTGTGTGGGCATCAGAGCTTTTGAAGGAGAAGAAAGAAAGCAATAATATTGGAATTGATCCCTTCCTAAATCCAAGAGGTTTGCCCGATGTTATGAACACAGACGCAAAAACCTCCTACATGTTGCTGCCACTAGCACAGTATGTGGGCAAGAAAAACAAAGAAATGTCTTGAGAAAGACTGAAAGAGCTCACGCGAAGCCTCAGCTTGAGATAAGTAACATTCATTAACCCAGGACAAAGCTGTCCATCATCACTATCTACCTGGCAATGCTAGGGAGCTGGCTTGGTAGCAAAGTCACTTTGATGATCAGCCCCCTCAACTGTCACTCCAGTTTCCAAGACAGGCTAATTAGGAGCAAAACCAGAAGTTGCTTCATACGAGATTTCTGATATTCATATGCCATTTTTCTGCAAAAGATACCTGGATCACTGTCTGCCTTGCACTCATATAAATTCACCTCATGTATAAGTTGAGGGCAGGTTTTGGGGCCAAAATTATGGATTTTGATGTGATTCATGCGTAAGGTGAGGGGTCATTCCACAGAGTGGGGAAAGCACCAATGCTGCCTTAGGAGACCAGCTGTTCCTGGTTGTCACCATCATTTCCCTGCCCAGGAATTCAAAAAGTCCAGAAGCAACACCAGGACAGGAAGACAGTGCTTTATTGTAATAGCTGGGTTATTCTAGGTTATCCCAAAATGGACTAAGCTCTTGTCTTTCAACACTCTACTTAACACTTCATCGGATGGAGGTTGTCCTCTGTTTCTACACATTTAAAAGACAGAATCCCACGAATCCTGGAAAATGACGCATGACCCATTCTGTGGATTGCCCATGGGGTTCTATCTCTGCAGTGTGTAGAAACAGGTGGATTTTAAAGACGGGCTAGAACGGACTCTAATTGTCTCCATGTGCTCAGAAACTAATATTTATCCATGGGATGGGAGGTGATGCATTTGCCGATATAATATAGCTTCCAACATTATTGCTTTCTTTTCAGTATGGGTGTGCATATGGGTAGTCTTTTTATGCGCCTCAAGGCTCCTTCTGCCATCACTACTTTTCAGAGTTCTATCCGATTTTTTTAAAGTTGCTGCTGTAACCGCACAATGTTGAATCTTTGAAATTCTGCAATTGCATTATTTTTTTAAAAAATAATAATTAAAAAAATCAGTGACAAAGGCACTCCATGGGTGGCAGAATGGGAGGAGAAAATATCTGCCTGTGTGATGGGAAATGAAATGCAGGGTTTAACTAGAAACAAGAGGAAGCGATCCCATGTGATGAGAGAGAGAGTAAATTCTCCATCTTCTTTTAAGACAGAATGCCACCAGAAGAAAACAATCCCCTCCCCCACTTCGTGGCATGAGGTCCTTAGAGATAGGAAATTTCCTTTTTTGATACGCATTAAGAGACATTACATAAATAAGTCGAGCAACTTTTTTGAGAATTAATTTTTTTTACTACATTCCAGATTTATACATGAGTATACAGGGTAATTGTCAAGCAGCTATTTGTTAAACAGAGGCTACACTGTTTTCTGGGGACCATAATTCTCTTTTTTTGGAGGGGGACACTTCTGCAGGTGGTGTTGAATGATATATTCCTTCCATTTCTTTTTCTCACCAGTGTGAATGTGCCGAGATACATTTCAAAGTGTAGGCATCATGATATTCCCAATTGAAACATCTACAAGGAGAGTGCCAAAACACAGGAAGCTGTGATGATTTGTCATGTGTATATATATATGTGTGTGCCCACGCACGCATAGGCATAGACAGTTCCATTACAACAGAGTTCTCCCATAGCAAGGTGTTATTGCTGGGGAAAATTCACTTCTACCCAAGCTATAGTGAGGAATACAGCTAAATTTGCAGGGAATAGATAGATGACACCACTGTACCTGCCAATAAAAAAAAACATGTATAGCTTTGTACCTGCAAGTCTGGGCTGTGCTACAAGAAATGCCTCTGTGTTTGAAACTGGAAGACTGGTGATTTAAGTTTTAAATGAGGCTAGCAGGGCCAAACTAGCAAAGCCATGATGATGAGATGTTGGCTTGAGACCAGAAAATGAGATTACTTCTCTTAATCACCATCCACTTAACAGCAACTATGGGCAAAGTGGAAAAATTGGTCTGGGACTGTTACAGACTGTTCTCTATTTTTACTACTCAGTCCTGCCTCTTTCCAATAGCTGCTACAACATACCCAGCAGCATTTTACATATTAAAACCAGAAGATGTATGGCCAAGCAACATCGGGTTGTGATCAATATAACAAAAGTCATTACTGAAGAACACACAAGTTAGGAGTGGCCACAGCAATTTAATTTTGCCCAAGTCGGCAGAGAAGTGTTAGGTTCTGCTCCATTCACATTTCTCACCCCTTCTGAGGGGAACTGAGTGCAAACTACTTTTGGTCCTTGAATTCAGTGTGCAGCAATTGAAGCAAATAGAAGGCAAAAAGGAAAAGTGGGAGGAGGAGAAAAAAATGGTGCATTTTCAAAACAACTGAAAAAGTGGAATGGCAGAGAATCAACTAACACTATTCTAGACAAGTCAGGTCAGTTTGAATGTATGCTGTACTATTGAGGATAAACATAATATACATTGGCTTTCATCAAGGTTGAGATGGTTTAGGGAAAGACAACTTCTAGTCTCCCTCCTCCTCGGTTCCTCTAGAGCAGAATTTTCCAAATTGTGTGTCACAGCATGTTAATGTGTCGACTGCAGTGTGTGTGTTGTGCAAACTTTACAAGAAATGACAAAAATACTGGAAAGGCAAGTTATTATCTTACAAATAATATATTTTAAAAAATAAACAAAAGGTTTTCATGAGATACATTGTGTCCCCTTGCATTCCATTCTTACAATTTATGCAAGTATCTCTATCTCTTATAAATAGTTGGTTTAACCTCAGGTTTGCTAGTAAAACTGAATTATTGTGTTGTGGATGCTAGAAACAATATACAAAAAATCACTGGCACAACCTGGAGATCACAACCAGATACAGTGAAGACATCTGCCCTTGTGCTTTGCTACTCTGCTGCTGAGTATGCACGCCCAGTGTGGAACACATCTCATCATGCTAAAACAGTGCATGTGGCTCTTAATGAGACATGCCGTATTATTTCTCCTACACCACTGGAGAAATTACATTGTTTAGCCAGTATTGCACCCCCTGACATATGCCTGGAAGTAGCAACGAATAGTGAAAGGACCAAGTGCAGTGACATCCCCTGTTCGGATATCAGTCAGCATGCCAATGACTTAAATCAAGAAATAGTTTTCTAAGATCTACAAAGACACTCTCTGGGACACCTCAGCAAGTGAGAGTCCAAAAATGGCAGGCTAAAACCCAGAACCTCAATCAATGGCTGATACACTCCCTCCTGGGCACACAGAAAACTGGGCGACTTGGAAGGTGCTGAACAGACTCTATTTTGGCACCACGAGATGCAGAGCCAACCTTAAGAAATGGGGCTACAAAGTGGAGCCCATGACATGTGAGTGTGAAGATGAGCAAACCACAGACTACCTATTACAATGCAGTCTGAGCCATGCACAATGGAGGACCTTCTTATAGCAACACCAGAGGCACTCCAAATGGCCAGCTACTGATCAAAGGACATTTAATAGAATGCCAAGTTTTCAAACTTTGGTTTCTTTTTTAAAAAATACAACTGTTTAGTTTGCTCCTGATATAATTAATTAATTGTGTTGTGAAAGATTGTGACATCAAAATGAAATGTTTGAAAAGCTCTGCTTTAGAGTTTTTCATCCTTTCATGCTCTTCTATCTCTGTCCTACTGCTTTTCCTCTTTGCTCATATTCTTCCTGCTTCCTGATACTTGCTTCATCCTGTTCATCCCAACACTCAAACTAGACATTTCCTTTTTCCCTGTATGTTTAAGCTTTTCCCAAGATTCAAGTACAAACACATGCTGATTTTCAGATCATGTCTTTTCAGCTCTAATAGGACAACTTAAAGACTATCTGGAGAAATGAACATTGAGTAGCTTCCTCCACAGTATGGATGATCTGCTGAATAACTTAAAGGAAAAAGAAAATTTGCACAAGACCTGTTGCTTGTGGGGTGAGTAAGAAGAGAGTGAACTATGGGGTGACTTTCAGTCTCTGTTCTGATTCTTGCAGTCCCCCTCCATGCATTCAGATGCCTAGGAAGATGCCAAATCTAGGCACAATTATTTCAAATGGTGATAAGAGCAAGGGATGTCACTGGACATAATTTGTTTAGACTTGAAAAAAGCTCTTGACTAAAGCCTGCTCAGAGGAAACCCAATCACTTGGGCTGGCAGAGTCATGAATTAAAAACTAGTAAGGAGATAGGGCACAATGAGTAGAAATAAATTACTTGTTTTCAGCATGGTTAATAGTAGAGTGTGCAAAGGCACAGAGTGGGAACTCCATCAATATTTAATACATTATTAATAGTTGATTATAGCAAGGTAGAATACAAGTTATAAGGCTTATGTTTTGTTTTGTTCATGGACCAGAATGAATGATCAGAGCTAGAGGAAAGTGAAAAATAAGAGAGTCACTAGAAGTCACTGGATGACACATAGATTAACCTGCTCTTTGATACCAGTTTAACCTCTCATTTTACCAGTTTAGTCAGGTATTGTTAAACTGGTATCATGGGAGTGGAGACAAGAGAACCCAAAATTAGTCAATTCACCTATGGTAGGAGTGCTAATTGTTCAGCTCTTGAAACATCACTAGATTTCTATGCTGACTCGGGATTTGCAGTCCAACAACTTCAGAGGGCTACACAATTTCTAGCCCTAAGATATGCACCTATGCATTTAAATAATAAAGAGTAGCTATGGTTATATCTAATTACTTTTACAACAATTGCAGTGAAGAACCCCTCCAAGTCTGCAGAAAACACTTTTGCACGCTCTGAACTAGTTCAGCCCCAAATATTTTGCTACCTAAGGCACAATTATAATGGTTTGGCAACTGAGGGTGTTCCTATTACAGTCCCCTCCATATCACTCAGCACCTGTGACCTTAGTAAGCAGTTCACTATTCAAATGGCAGAACTGGTCTAGAATTTTGGGATTACTTGCAGTGATATTTCAGCTCTTCAATGGTATAGTTCTGTTATGCACCATTTTGCTTGTTTATCCTGTCCACTTGGATGCTTGAATCAACTTTGACATTTTATATGGCTGCAGCATTCACTGTGGCATTCCTGTATCTGGTTCTAAGATTATTAATTAATACTGAAGCTCCTGCTGTTTCATAACTATTACCTCATTCTAGGTAACACTGAAGCTACTGCAGTCTTATAACTGTCACATAGCTTTATATATCTTTACCCATCGAGTGACATTATTTTGAAAATGTATTAGTTTGCAATACCTATATATCTGAGCCCCGGTGGCGCAATAGTTAAACCCTTGTGCGGGCAGGACTGCTGACCAATAGGTCAGCAGTTTGAATCTGGGGAGAGTAGGTTGAGCTCCCTCTGTCAGCTCCAGCACCCCATGCGATGACATGAGAGAAGCCTCCCACAAGGATGGTAAAACGTCAAACATCCAGGCATCCCCTGGGCAATGACCTTGCAGATTGCCAATTCTCTCACACCAGAAGTGACTTGCAATTTCTCAAGTCACTCCTGACACAAAAAAAATCTGTCAATTGCTTGCATATGTCCTTGTAAGTTTTGTTGTGTTAGTGTACTGCATATACATTTATTTTCTTTGTTTCACCTATGTTTCTTATCATTTGCTGTCACGTAATCACTTTCTTCATTATCTGTTTGAACTCTCTCCTTCCCAGGTTCTCTGCTGGAGTTTTGTTTGCACTGTACGAAGGAGGTCCTCCTGTGACAACCAACAGACATCTTTGTTTGTAGGCTGTCCACGGCCCCATCTATACTGCAATAGTTTGAAACTGCATTATATTGCAATGTAGATGGGGCCCATAATGCAGCATTGATTCTCCTTTCCATGCATTCACTGTATTTATGGTCTGTTTGCAGCCCATGGGCCCTTTCTCCCAATTATAGCACCATAATTTTTCTTTCACTGTCATGATTCCATCCTATGGAAACTTGGGATCTGAATTTTCATTAGGTATTTAGGAGCCAGAGAGCTGCTCTAGTGGCTTCCCAAAACAGAAATCCTTTGATTCTATAGGAAGCACGTTACACCCAGCTTTCATCTGAAGGACGTCTCAGTGCCCTTGTACTTGTCAGTGAACCAGCTCAATTCCTGTAAAATGAACCAACTGAACCATGAGGAGAACTCATCACAATGCTGAGTAGTCACTCATTTGTTACATTACAAAGTTTTATCATTTACTTTTGTATTTAATGATTCTTAGAAGATATTCTGTTGGCTCTAATTCAGACTACACAAGTGAGGAGTACCTTAATTTGAACTTCAAATGTTCTGTGTCATGTACTCTAGCATTTCACAGTTCAAAACCAGAATACATGTGACTAAACAACATCATAGTGTGGTGAAGATGGAAAACATTATTAATAGAAACACACAGACTAGGAAATGCTGTAGCAGTTTGCCTTTACCTGAGTCCACAAAGCAGTGTTAGACTTTTCTCTGCCTTCTCCTTTTCCCCCTACTAAATTGAGTGCAAACTACTTTTGCACTTTGAAATCAGTTTGCAGCAATTGAGGTAAGCTGAGAAGAGAGGCAGAAAGAGTGAGAGGAAATGAAATTAATTGGAACATTTCAAAAGCAGCTGAAAAAGTGGGACAGCAGAAAATAAATGCCCTGTCTCTTAAAAAATCAGGACAGTTGGAGGGTATTGTATGGCAACAGAGCCAACTTCTGGCAGAGACATTTACAGCTCTAGAAAAAAAATCATTTACAGTGAGGTCCTTAAATGTGACCAGGAAAATATGGGGGTTGTGATAGTGTGAGATGTGGAAGTGGGGGAGGAAGTCCTGAACAGAAAGGTGTTAACCTTTCCTTTTTCAATGAGCCTTGATCTTACCAACAGCTGGACCAAGGAACATTAATCATAATAACAAAGAGAAACCTCACCTACATGTTATTTCACAACTCCACCCAGTTCTATTTCAGCGGATCCAACCCGAGAGACAACAAAAACAAATAACTTTTTTGCTCAAGCCACTGATCAAGTCTGACCTGAAACCTCTTATAGAAGCCAGGGATCTCACTTGACCTCCTCCTGCCTATGAGAAGGAAAGAAGCTTCCTTGAATGATGATTGAGGTTTGCCAGGGAGTGTTTCTCAGGGAAGGCTTGATCCCTCCTGTGGCAGCTGTGGCTCTATTCTTATTTGATCAAACTCGGAGCCAGCTGATGTCCCAACGCTTTAGGTTTAACCCTTGGCTCCTGGCCAGTTTCTGAAAAATTAGAACCCTTTTGTTTGTCATAATCTCTAAACAGGTTGAACATACTGCATATTTGATAAACGCTTTTATGTGTTTCTTTTTTAATCCATTCCCCGATTAAACATGCCTCTCCATTCAAAAAATACAGAAAATATCAAAAAGAGGCTATTGCTTTTATAAACGGAACCAAAGAAGTTGGTACTGCATAGAATTATTGACTTGTAAATTATGGTTAAACATTTGGATTGAACATTAGTAACTCAGATCACCTTGTTTTTGTGTGTAACTATATGTGCTGTCATTTTGCCGGTTAAGTTATGATAACCCCATTAATTTGATAGGCTTCGTTTAGGTGAGAAGTATTCAGAGGTGGCTTTGCCAGGTCCTTCCTCTGAAATGTAGCCTATGGCATCTGGCATTTATTGGTGTTCTCCCATTCATATATTAACCAGTGCTGACTCTGCTCAGCTTCTAATAAATAGGACCTTGCTGCCTTTAATATATATGGTAGCCAGGATGCTCACCTGAGCAGCGTATAGGGAACATACAACTCCCCTGCTGCGTCAGCTCCACTGGCTGACAACTTCCTTTCAAGCACAATTCAAAGTGCTGGCTTTAGGCTATAAAGCCCTAAATGGTTCTGGCTCAGCTTATATTTCCAAAGTTATCTCCCCCATGAACCATCCTAGGTACTAAGATTTTTTTTGGGAGGAGGGGGGGGGGAAGACTGCTCTCAGTCCCACCTTCTTCACAGGTGTGTCTGGTGGGAATGAGGGACAAGGTCTTCTCAGTAGTGGCCCATTGGCTGTGAAACTGCCTTTCCAATGAAATCAGATCAGCCCCCTTTATCCTTTGGAAAACAAGTTAAGCCTATGGAACCAAACAGTTGGAGAATAGCACAGGACTATATACAACTAGAAAGTGAATGGAAAATTGATTGGATTGGCTTCTGGAGTATGATGTTTAGTCTATGTGTAATCTTTTAACAGCTTATTTAAAAATGTTAGTGTTTTATGATTTTCATAATTTAACACACAATGTATGTTGTATTTTGTTTGTCTTGTGTTATTGTGGTATTGAATTATTGCCAATTTGGAAGCCGCTCTGAATCCCCTTTGGGGTTGAGTTAGAGTGGGGTAAAAATACAGTAAATAAATATAGTGAAAGTACAATACTTTTGAATTATGTTTCAGAAGGAGAAATAGCTTTGTAAGTCTTACACTGCTATGGGTGTTTTTTAAATTGCAGCTTGAAAATATGAAAAGTTTGCTATAACACGGAACCCATGTAAATACTTACATAGCCTTCAGAATTTCATGATGAAAACCAGGACGTATATAGCCAAACAACATCAGAGTGTGGTCAAGATAGCAAAATGTCTAGTGAGGAAGAATGCACAGATAGGAGGGGCTGCAGTTTGCTTTTACTTGAGTTCTAGGGTGAGCAAGGTTCTGCCTCTTTCTCTCCTTTTCCCTGTGATGAGTAAATTCAGTGCAAACTACCATGATCTCAGTTTAGAGCAATCAAAATAAGCTGAAGACAAAACCTAATATTAATGATTATATATGAGAGTACCTATAATGTAGAATTAATGCAGTTTGACAACACTTTAACTGCCCTGGCTCAATGCTTTGGAATTGTGGGAATTGTAATTTCTACAAGTTCTTTAAACTTCTCCGCCAAAGAGCTATGATGTCTCATCAAACTACAACTCTATGGATTCCATGGCATTGAGCCATGGTGATAAAAGAAGAGTCAAACCATATTAATTCTATAGTATTGATGAGCCCCAAGTCATTTTTACAACTATATTTAAGTAGAACCACTGATTCTTGCCTCCTCAACAGGCCCCACATAATTATTTTTCTTCTTCTACCAAGGTTGTCTACTACTTTTTGAGGTGTGGCTAAAATTTCAGGTTCTCTTATTTAGGGTTTTGCAGAGAAGCTGAAGCTGCTGCTTTCACGGAACTCAATGAGGTGATTGAGAAAGTAATATGAGCTCTCTCATCTAGTCGCTGTAACTAGCAACAGCAACAAAAACAACAATCATATCTGTTTCTCCTGCAAGGAATCGTGAACCAAAACCACAGAGAGATTAAAAATCTTTATACCATATTATTCTAAGTTGCCAAGAGGAAGTTGGTAAGAGCCATGTTAGCAAAAGCAACAGTAGTCATAGAAATGATCAAAACACTTGGGGGGGGATCTGCTAACTCTTCTTTCAGAACATACCTTCCCCTTTCTGGCTGAAATATATAGGAAACTGCCTGAGTAAATATTTTATGGGTTAGACAATTTACAGACTGGCATCAAGTTCTCAATAAGCTATTCAGCCATTCTTTTATGAGTTCCCAGTATAAGCAATAGGCTGTGCGATGAAGGAAAAAAACTGTTTCAAAATTCATTACAAAATTAGGAAGCACTTTCATTTCATTTCTAAAGTGTTTCTAAAGTATCATTAGTGAAAATTTCATTACTATAATGAGAGTAACAAATTGCAGTTACTTTTTCGTTATAGTAATTGTGCAAGTGGGGAAACTTCAGGGGCTCCTGTCTCCCTCATTTTTACAGCTACTGGGGTAGAACGTTCTACAATGACTGAACACATTTACCACTGTTAGCCCATCAAGTTTTAGTATGTTTCATTTATCCACAGATTTTTGGGGAGTTTTCAAAAAAATTATTTTAAAAACCTACAAGAGCTATCTCCCTGAATTTTCTATACAGTAACAGGGAATGACCCCCCAAACCCAACTTTCAGAAATATTCATACATTTACTGATTTTAGGGAATTTAAAAAATGTTTTGACAAAAATGTTTGTTAAAAAGCCACAACATCTATCCCATTGAATGTCTCTCATATTAACCAACAGCATTTCCACTTAGTGATTTTTGCCCAGCCCAGGACAGGACATAGATTTCCTTTTTTTGTACTCTGATTCGGAGAAAAATTTCCCTTCTTCAGCAGTTGGAATTACTACAAGCAGAGGCATTTCTTATAAAGCTATCAGGCACTATATATGAGTCTAGAATTACTGTTCATATCAACTCCTGAAGAAGGGGATTTTCCCCCTGAAACAGGGTACAAAAAATACCCGAGCATCCCTGTTGATGCTATTTGGATTTTCTCTATGAAGACTTTTTTTTAGAGCGGTACTCCATTATCACTGGATTTTACTTGGATTTTGATGCTATTTGGACTTTCCTTTGGACTTCATTACTCATTGTCTGCTTACCTTGAAATGTTTGTTCATTGAACACGTATCCCTGAAGCCTATATATATTGGGATCTATCAGTGTTATGTTTGAGAGCGGTTGCTTCTTTTCATTTTGCTTTATGCCACTATATTGAGCTGTATACTGGGAATTTTGATAAAATTGTATACTATATGCTCTTTGGATATTATACTTTCTTCTTACATAGATTGCTTTGTGTTTGTTCTGTGATCTTTCCATCCCCATTCACACTTTGTAGTTAGAAAATTCAGTGGCAAAAGTTTACACATTTTACCTTTTCCAGGTTATGAGGATCCACTGATATGGCAACACTTAAGACCCCCACAGGAGATATAGTAGGAGTGTGCAAGTGCCAGCTCTGGGTGAAATGTAGCATTCCTGGCTCCAGATGTGGCTTTCCGAGGTTGCCAGATATCCTTTTGTATGTCATCATCACTTGGTGGTTTGTTTCACAGATTTTTATACACTTCTCCCCATTCTAAAAGGATGACATTTCATTCCTACATTACTGACAGCCAGAGTTTAAAGCTAACATATGTTTATATTTATTGCCACCCTTTTGCTCCATCTTCCCATTGAGAACGTCTCTCAAACTGAATTTGGTCCTCATGGTGAAGAAGGTTCTCCATCCTGGAGATCTAAGGTATTATAGACCAAATTCTGTGGTACAGTTAGACTTGTCTGCAGACTCACAGCCTTTCATCAAGGGGACAAAGACTTAGCCAGCCCCAAAATGTCTATTTACTAATGTATTTGCAAATATTGGGACTTGCCGGGTTTTTATTTAGCTATGCCGATCACTCGTGTCATACTCAGGTCACCACCAACATATTCTTTCAAGTGAGCCTGATCAAATGCCACCACATGAATTTTTCTTCATTTTATGCTCTCATCTACTATTTTCACCACATCACAGTCTTTAGCATCACTAGATGCTGTCCCTTAAGAGCTAGCAGGATTTAGCAGCATTAACAGCAAAGCTTTGACATATGCAATCTATTCCCATTTCTCAGAGAGCATCTGTTTTGTGAATGAGAAATCAATTTATAGGGATAAATCCTCTTGAAGTGAAGCAGCATTAACAAGATTCAAATAAACATTCAATACTTACATTTACTGGTAAAACCTTTATGAAACAATTGATGACAGGGAACTAATATGACTGACCTTAGCCCTGTCTAAACTACTCTGACCAACTAAATTGGACATTCTGTTCAATCACTCTATTTGATGATGGCTACCTATGAAAGGAACCATGCCTTTTCCATTTTGCCTTGAGTGGAAGGAGAACATTTGTTGGAGTTGCAAGGTACGCCCTCATATCTGAAGCTGTTAAGACTGGAGGTCAAGGCAGAGTCAAAAAATAGCGGGTGTTGCAAATGGCCCAGAAAATCCACAGGACAGTGTTAGCAGAGCTGTCAAAAGATTTACCTGTTCCTTAAGTGTGTTAAATTTAGACTGCTGTCATCTTTCTCCGTCACTATATATGCACAAGCATAACACAGGATCGGAGCAATTTCTCCTACCTGCATCCAGCAAATTATATCATTTCTAGACATTTTTGTGTCCTCCAGAATGAGTCTATGATAATTCTGGCCAGGGCCGTAGCCAGGATTTTGATTCGGGGGGGGGGGTGAGTTTGGTCTGGGGCTGAGACTGGGCGGAAGAGGGTCTACCCTAGCAAACCTTTTGTATTGTTATCCCAATAACCCCATTAATGTGGGATATAATGAGCATGGTGATCAGATCATGATATGAATAAACATAACAGTTTAAATAATGTACCAGTAAGGCCTTTTCGCGACCACCCTGAGAATTTCGGGGTGAAGCCCCTTAGCCCCCCTGGCTACATGCCTGATTCTGGCAGAAGTTGTTTATTTTTATAGGGTCTGCTATTATTCATATTCCCTGTTAAGTTCATGAAGATGTCCCTACAGATACAAAGATCTTACTCTAATTACATTTACATCTAGCTATACAAATGATTCAAATCTGTACTTTCTTTTCCCTCATGACGTGTAGGTTCCTGTTCACAACACACATTTATACAGTTATGAATGCACTTGAACTGCCATGGTTCCATCATATGGAATCATAGGAGTTGTGGTTTGGTAGCATTCTGACAGAGAATTCCAAATGTCTCTCCCTAACCTGTAAATCCCGAGATCCTAGAGCAGTGGGTCCTAATCGTTTTTAGACCAGGGACCACTTTGACCAGGGACCACTCTCCAACATTAGTACCAAAAGGGTTACAAATCAGGTTTTGGTCAACTTTAGATTTGGTTTGGTTATTTGGGTACTCATTCAGAAAATTGCATTGGATAGACCACATCAGCTCTAGTTTCTGATACAGAACATATGCCATCCAGTAGTCGCCATCTGCTCACCCACAGAAACCCATATTTAATAATCTGATGATTATTATATAAACTGATGATTATATAAGATGATGTGGTCTATCCAATGCAATTTTCTGAATCAGCATCCCAAACAACCCCAGGAACAGGCCTAAAAATGAAGACAAGGCGCCCCGCTTCCAGGCACCACATGAAATGGCTCTGCTCAGGAGGAGGAGGAGAAGCAGCAGTCAGAAAGTTTGTTGTCGTGCCTTTCATGAGTAGTCACCCACGTTGCCTTGGCACTATAAGAGGGTTTCGCGAGAACAGTCATTCTCATTGCAACGGTGTAGTAATGGTGAGGTCACGGATCATATTTTAGTTCTTGGGGACCACTGGTGGTTATGAACCACAGGTTGGGAACAACTGTCCTAGAGGATGTTGCCAGGGCAGTTAAAACAAAACCATAGCATTATAATTGTGTCATGTGAAACAGCAGTAATTAATCATAAAAAACCTAATTGAGTTGTTTTTGTCACTGTTAGCAGAACAGAGGAATGGAAATTGGGCTTAGATGTAAAAAGCTACAGCTGTTTGACACCACACAGAATAAGAGACATAATGAGTTAAGGAAAACTATTGCTCCCACAAGCAGTTATTGGTTTGTACAGCATTATCTAGAAGACAAGGAGAGAGAAAAGAAATGAGGACCATGATCACCACTGTTTCATGTTAAGACTTATTACTTCTTCCCAGGAAATATTTTCAGCAACATCAGGATCCACACAAAGGAAGAAAGACATATGCTACTCTTTGCAATGCCTGTCAATCTTCTACTTTATTCTAGTTATATTGCTGTCATTAAATATTTCAGCAACAGAGCTATGCCTAAGAAAAAATATATAGAGATTAACTTTTTTACAGGAGCAATACTCTAATCATGGAAAGTGCCATTCTGGATGAAGGGCCTTTTCAGTAATTAGAACTGAAACACAATGCACAAATCATCCTTGTAGGAGAATGCAGCAGCTGCGACCTCCATTGTGATTGTATATAGCCATGTTACTTTTATCTATAAAATTCACTTCATTATGTCAATGAGGCTGCATTAAGGAGTTCACTCCTGCGCAGACTTACACCAGTGTATTAAGCACACAAAATGTGTTAAGTGCCTGCACTAGTGAAGCATTGCATCAAAAAGTCGAGCCACTGGAAGAGGAACCCTCTAAAATCATCAATTTTTTGTGAGGCCAGAAGTTAGAACACCAACACCTTCCAGCCTGGACAGGAGAACGAACATCCAAAATAAAAAGAGCCACAACACTGGTCAAGTACCCAGTCAAAGACCACTTCCCTGTTGTTGGAACTACGGTAATTGTCACTCTAAATTTGAAGTTCCCTCCCTCGTTATTATTTGAAGGACCTATAGTCACAGCTTCCATGTCAAACGTCACAGCAGAGCCCGAAGTAAATGCAGGCAACTGGTTTGTCATCTCTTTTCCATTTACAAAGACAGCCCCATTTGTGCTAACACACACTGCTTTATCTAGTTGCAATGAATCCCAGCCATTCCGCTGCTCCACACAAATCCCAATGCTGTCCTTTTTGTCTGTCTGGCCAACAGTTTCAATTCGGAATGTCAATGTCTGGCCACAGTAGTAGGTTGGAGCCTTGGAGTACAACACTCCACCAGCTTGTGAGTCATTTCGGAGAGCTATGTTTCTTCGGCTGCTCAGGCTATACCCTTCAAAGCCAGCTGTCCACGCATGAGGCACTAATGTGGAACGGCCAATTTGAGAAACACTCCACGGACTCCATTCCTGACGACCATCTCGCGCACAGACCCTGAACTGGTAATCAATATTGGGATCAATATGTAGTACTATGAATTCTGTGTCCGAACCAACATACACATCTTCAAAGTGACCAGCGGTACTCTTGCGATACTGAAGCCTGTAGTGTTGTAGGATGAAGTCTTCATCAACCTTGCACCACCGCACTAAGATCCCCCCAGGCTTCTCAATCAGTTCTTCAATCTGTACTGGTGGTCGAGACGCAACTGTACCATGGCTGACGATTTGACGTCTAACTAATGTAAGGAGGGAGTCATTCAGCTGAGCAGATAAACAAGGCACGTCAACCAACGATGGCACTTCCGGCAAACTATCCAGCTGAATATGCAATGCCTTTTTTGTGAAGTTGCAAAGCTTGTTGTTGTTCTCCCCTGTGACACCATGGATAGCGCTTTCTCCGTCTCGGAGGAGCTCATCAGCCGTACCAACTCCATGTTCTATTAGCTTCTGACACTCATCCAATGGTTTGATGCTTTCCTCTTCTATGGCATCCACTTCCTGCAGCAAAGACAGCAGCCGTTCATCCAGGAGTTTCCTTAGGGTCCCTTTTAAGTCATTAAAATGCTGTTCAAGTACATCTCTGGTCAGTGCAGCACTGTCTTTGATCTGCTGGCGGGCCAGGTGGAGCCCCTTGAGGCGCTACTGGAGCTCCCGGCGGTAGAGCCGCGTCGCCTCGATGCTCTCCCGGGCCTCCTGCAGCAGCGCCTCCGTCTCCAGCTCCATCCCGCGGGAAGCAAATGCACTTCATGATTGTCAGCAAGGAGCAGCTTCATGAATTCATTTAATTAAATGTTTTGTTTCATTATCATGACTTTTATTTACATATGTGTGTTTATTACATAGTGTGAAGTATTGGCTTTGCCTTTTTCTCCTCTGCTTCAGTTCTTCCTGTTTATAGACCTTCCAAATAGTGTAGAGACCTTCATCTGTATTCGGGGTTTTTTTTTGGATAGAGCTTAAAACACCCCTCAGAGGCCTGCCTCAGTTGGTTTATTCCATTTCCCCAGAGCTCCTTTCTGGAGTCCTCCTTCTTTTTGTAGTAGAGCCTTAGAGGCCAGGATATTGTCTAGAATCTTATGCCTATCCGTCCAAACATGCATTCTTAGCACTTTCTCCTGCTGCTGCATTTAGCAGTATTTTATATTATCAGTCCAAATGACAACAGAAGTGCTTGACCAGCCAAGCTTCACAGGAAAGATGATTAAGGCAGTTAGAACCATTACTTTGGCACCAGAGGCAAAAAAGACTTTCAAAGACCCCAGAAAGATTCCTGCAACCAGGAACTTCTCCTTTTGTAATGTATTGTTTTAAGTTATTCTATGATAGTCCCAAGTGGAGTTAATTCTTTATTCATCTTGTTTCATTTGGTTATCTTTTCACCTCGCCTCAAAGTGCCTCTATCTGCTAAGGGTCTTAATCTTAACAGAAGGTATCAGATAGCCCCCAAGTAAAGCCAGACAATATAGTTTTGTTATGTGTTTAATGATTTTTCATGAATATTAGGTATCTCTGTATGTAAGTGCAATGCCTTTCCTATGTTGGAAACTGCCCCGAGTCCCCTCGGGGAGATAAAGCAGTATACAAATAAAGTTTTATTATTATATTATATTATCATTTTGCTGTTCAACACTTCAGATTTCCTACAAAATCCATAAGAAGAGCAGCACTGTGGTGGTGGGAGATTAACAAATAAACAGCAGTTAATAGCATTTAAAACAACTCAATACAATTGCAGGAGTCACAGAAAGAGAACTGCACACCCAAGAGATAAAACTAATGAAGTAAATAGCAATAGAAACAGCAAAGAGGGGAAAATTATTTCAGTGCAATCTTAATTTGATGATGTCTATCTGTTAAGGATTAAGACTAGTCAGAAGCCTCTTGTGTTGGCTGACCTGGTTTTGTGGTCATACAACATCCTTGCATCAGCTGATGTCAGGGATCAGCAGGAAGTGAGACTGGCTGGGAAATTGACAAAAGATCCAAAAAGAGAGCAGAAAAGATATACCCGTAGATTATGGTGATGATGATTAAAAGTATATCTGTATCACCACCCAGTCCACAAGGGCTCCAAAGACAATGAACAAATAAAAACAAAGCAATACAAAGATTACATTCATTGTTTTAAATATTTAAAAAAACCTAAAACAGTCTTAAAATTATCCTAAAATCCAATTTTAAAACAGAACAATTTCAAACATTGAAGGCCATGTGAACTCGCACTGTTTTGGCTTAAATGATGTGGAGCAAGCCAAACTTTCTTGGTCATGGCGTTCCCACAGTAGAAGCGCTCTTACAGGGAAAGCCCTGTTACCTGTATTCATCAATCTAACTTCATGAAATGTTAGGAGATGCAACAGGGGCTCCTCTGAATATCTCGGATGTCTTGCAGGCTCATATCAGAGGACATAGTCTTTCAGATATCCTGGACTCAAGCTATTTAGGTCTTTGCAGGCCCACACCAACACCTTGAATTGAGATTGGAAGCCAATGCAGTTATTGTAAGACTTATGTTATGTGGTCTCTAAAATGCACACCTGATACCACCCTGGCTCTGGATTTTTCACTAGTTGCAACTTCCAAACCCATTTCAATAGTAGACCCATGGAGAGCACAATATTCCATTTGGGAGCTGAGGATATATCTACAGCTCTCCGAATCTCCCAGTGATCGTGACCATGGGATTTGGTCCTAGCTGTAGATTTTTCATAAGTGGTCACCATCAAGAATATTGAAGTGTTAATTTCTGGGCCTATTTTTATGTGAGGTGTGAGCAACTATGCCAGGTGTACATTCTGGGCTAAACACACAGAGTCAAAAGACTTCGATATAAAAATATCTATTTCATATCTATATGATGCACAACACTGGGATATACATATATATCAGATAACATACAGGACATGCCATATACACAGATCGTAACCGAGGGGCGCTAATACAAGACGGACAAACATCCGTAGAATAGAAACACATACAATGATAATAACCGCGTTCCCTCTGAGAAACAATAAGGCAGTCCGAAAATAAAGGGATAGACTCCCTAGTGCTGTGAAGTCCAAACAACGGATGATAAAAGGACCCAGGAGGCTGTCGTATGCTCCCAATAGTTAGAATCAAAAATAGGCCGACGGGCTGGCGATGCCAAACTTTTCTGGGCCACTCCCCCGTTTCGCCCCCGGGCGGGGCTTTCTCAAGGCCATCAATAGATTTTCCGTAGTCCAAATATCTGGGAAAAGTCATATATAAACATTATGTGAGGTGTGAGCAACTATGCCAGGTGTACATTCTGGGCTGACAATCATCCAAAAATCATTCCCAGAAATGGCAAGAAGAATACTTCTAGGGGTTTTCAGGGGATTGTTTTCTAGACAAAAAACACAGTGGAGAGTTTGGAGGTGTTGAGAACATAAATACCATTCCAGACGACATTTTAGAATGTATTTTGGGGTTATGTTGGCTTAAGGAATTTTGTTGATAACTTGATGAATCACAAAAATATGGATGGGATTGCAGGCTGTGCTTTCCTCCTTGCTATTTTTGAACAAGATGGTTTTAGACATGTTTCAAATATTCTGTCATTTTCTCATTTGAGTCCTACAACTGTATTTCAGCTTTGTTGCTGACACAATTTAGCCCCATTAATCATGCAGTTAAAATCCAATTTTACTTTTACTGCAACATTTAAAAATCACCCATTAACTTTGCATAAATAAACAGATAACTGGTCTTTTCTTAGGTGTTTATTTTCATAGATTGCTTTCGTCATTTTCAATCTGGTGAGCCAATTAGTAAAAATTGACTCACTCTTGCGCAAATAATACATTAACTATAGTGTGCTTGCTGTCTATTATCTGAAAAAGTAATTTGGACTGAATAAAGTACAAAGAGAGAAGTGCTTAGCACAAAATAGTTACTTTGAAAAGTTACGTAATGTGATAAGCTAACATTAGTGAGTCAGCGTCTTCAGAAATTTTGAAGCATTTGATAATCACTTGATACTTAGTAGGAACGAAGTCCTATTGAACTTAGTAGGGCTTAAATGCCGAGAACCCAGCTGTCAGAACTTATGAAGAAGGCTGGCATTCCTTAGAACTCATTTCCATTGATCATACTGGGTCTAAGATCTAAGAAAGGAAGATTAGAATGCCAATCTAAAGTGAAAGAATGTCACCTTAAAGGCAAGGGGAGAGCTATACTTGGATTTTCCACATGCCATTTCTCAGTTCACCACCATCTTATCCCCTTAGAAATAACTGCTGGGAAATACTTGTGCTAGTTTCTCAGTTTGTGTTTTCTGATGTTAAGTACAGGTTCTTCACACTATGAACTAATAATAACCTTTGAACAGTTGAAAACAAAATTTTGTCTGGTTTTGTATGGCTGTTTTGGAAGTCATGGAAGATAAAAGCACTCTCCAGATGGTTGAGGTTTATCTTGAGAATCTCTTCATTTTTGTCATGTAGAATGATCATCATCCTGGTATAGGCTTCTCTCACCTTCAATGTCTTACTTCGACTACTCATCCTAATTATATCCAGGTACTGCACTTTCTATCCCTGTTCCGCTCTTTCAACCATACGTTGCCTCCCCCCCCCAATTGACAAAGCACCACCTAGTGTTTGGTCTTGCATTTGTAAACTCATAAAAGATTGGGTTTATTTGAGTAAGCAGGGGGAAACCTATAGTTGCATTAGTCTATACAAGCTGAGAATGAAGAATACTGCTGTTCTGTTCTTCAGATTGGAATTATGGATGCCTAGAAATGAGGTGGGCAACTCTAGGCCCTAACTTGGGCTCTTCTGGTATCCAAATCTAGCTTTTTGAAATTCCCAAAATGGCCACACCCTCTTCTACATGCCGCCATTTACTAATCAATTTTGCAGATTTTTAAGTGGTCCATATTGAAACATGTCTTTTGAGGCCTAGTAGGTGGCATTATGAACTTTAAGTTAAAATATGCTAGTATTGGTAATTCTCTCATTTTACCTATGGTCCTGCCTGTCGCTGGCATATGGCATCCCAAAACATCTACAAAGGTTCTGGAGAGAGTTCTGCTTCTAATTTAGATCAATTTGCAAAATAAAACAAAAATCAAGTATTTTTTTCCCAAACATTTGAATTTGACCTTCTCAACTGCACTGGTTACCAATTGAATACCAGATCACTTTCAAGGTGTTAGTTCTTACTTTCAAGGCCTTGTATGGTCTGGGGCCAGTGTACTTAAAGGATCGCCTGATTCCATATAATCCCCCGAGATCACTATGGTCAGAGGACCAGAACCTCTTAGATACTCCCAGCTTGAAATCCTTCCGCCTGACGACAACTCAACGAAGGGCTTTTTCCATCATTGCCCCGGTATTATGGAACGCTTTGCTGCCGGAGACTTGGGTTCTGCAAAACCTGGACACCTTCCGCAGAGCATGTAAGACCCATTTATTCAGGCAGGCCTTTGAGTGATATTGGAATTTTAATCTCTCTGTTTTATCAGGTATTGTTTTACATTAAACTTTTCGGTAAACCGCCCCGAGTCTCCGGGAGTGGTGGTGTAAAAATCGAAGAAATAAATAAATGAATGAATAAACTATTCCAGTCTCATTTTGAAGAGTCCATGGGCTTTCCTGAAGGTCTTCAAGCTTCAAAGTTTCCCCTGTACCTCTGAAATTTGCCCACCTTTGGTCTATATTAACATTCTATTAACATCCATTGGAATTAATAGATTAAGCATTGAGGTACAACATGCTTTTCTGTTCATGTCTCAGATTGCCTTGGAAGGATGGGCAAAATGGAGTAAAATATGTAAAGCAGACAATGGGCATTATACAATTCTCCTGATGTTATTGGACTTCAGCAACCACCATCCTTTTCTATTGGTTACGTTAGCTTACGCTATTGGGCTTTGCAGTCCAACAATGTCTGTAAAATTGTGCAGTTCCACAGATCAAACATTTAGTTAGAAAATTTCCTGTAACCATTTGCAGAAACCTTTGTTTTAATGTAATACCCTTCCCCAATGCATCAGGAATTTGGGTTAGCTCCTCAAGTGGATAGATCTTCCTAGCAACGTTTGATTTCCCAAACTTAAAATACCAACAAACCAAGTGGTAGGATACTGAAAGCAAACAGGAGGACTCAATAATGCATGACTCTTCTTCACGAACTGGGGAATTTCCTCCTGGTGTGCACAGCTGGTTGCTATATAAATTGTTCTCATGATTCAGTTAAAAACTCAAAGAAAAGTTCAACTTTTTTTCTGGAGCAAAGAACAACAGCCCTGACAAAAAATCAACTCAGAATAAAAGAGGAGGAAATGTTTTTAAATTCATATATTACAACGTTTGTATATTAGAGCACTGTACTTTTGATTAAATCTCAGAAATGTTATAACATCCCTCTAAGCAAGTAAGGGGAGAAATTGAATTGGAATTGCACAGTGCTTGTCTAATCTCAAAAAGAACCAAACAAGCAAAGCACATGGGAAACTTTCACAAAATATATTGATTTTTATAAAAGCTATGTAATGTACAGGTTCAGCAGGTTCAACGGTTGAATCAAGCACAAAATTATTTTAAAATATTGTATAAAATTGCCTCCAGGCTATGTGCATAAGGTACATACGAAACATAAATGAATTCCATGTGTGAACTTGGGTCCAAGATATATGTATAAGCAAATACAGGTATTCCATAATGCCCCCCCCCCATTCAAAATCCATAATGCTTCTGGTCCAAAGCATTTCAGATACAGGATATTCAACCTGTACTGATCCTAAACCACCTACTCAAATATACTTGAGTAGATCAGGCATGTAGAGCTCCAATAGCAGATTCTCCAATTCATATCTTCCTATTCTTAGCAACAGGTATTTGGGTTCTACTTTCAGCTAGGAACATTCCTCATTAGATAGGTAATGATAAGCATATATGGGAAGGTAAATCTTGAGCAAATATAAACATTTTGCTTTTGCCAAGCATTGGAGATTAGGACTAAGTAGTGGTTTCCAGATAGGCTTGAAGATCTATGGCATTTTGTCTTGGGGTGAGGAAAGGAAAAAAGTTTGTTGTCTAGAATATATACATTTCTCCAGGAGTGAAATTCAGTAGGACTTGCAAATGAAAACATTTGGCAGTGCAATCATATTTTTATTGGTAAAGGCATCATGTACTACTTGATGAGGCATTGACTATTTGATACTATTTTGCATTGATATCAGATAACTCGAAGTGATCCAGCAGTGATTTTATACTTTTGATTTTCCCTGGGTTATTCAGAAGCAAGAGCAGCTTCACTGAAGAAGAGCATACAATAATTTCCCTCTCAATGAAATGTGGTGACTTCAGTGCAAGGAAAACACATGATCTCTGCAGCAAATGTACCAGTTGGCGGGAAAAGACATTTGGATCAGTCTCAAGTACGTTAGCCACACATTTGTTGTAACACAAACAACTTTTCTGGAACTTTGGAAACTTTAATGACATTTGGAAAGCACTTTCGTTTCAAAAACCTCCAGGCCTTTGGGGGAAAGGAGCAAGTGCTACTGTTTCATAGCTAGATAAAATCTATTATTTATTGTTGTTGCATTCTTTATTCCTTTGAAAGCTACAATGGGGCCTTTCACAGTGGTGTCCCTGTACATATTAACATAATGTTCTTGATGATTGTAAAACAAACAGTTTAGCCTGATGGTTTTAAAATATCAGGTCATCTTGTACAGAACCACTTTCCTGGAGCATAAACTGTGGCATGAATAAACATTCAGCAATATTAGATTTCACTCACCATTAATATTTGTTGATTGGAAGAACATCTCACAAATATCTTCTGAACTGTCCTTGTCTGGCTCGCAAAGAGTCTGGGAAGAGGTTTTCCATTCCATTCTGCTCAATCGTCCAGCTGGGAACACAAGCCGGAAAAGCCACTCTTGTTATCCCATCCATACTCCACTGACATTTGCTGTTGCTCCCTTTCCCAATCAGAAAGGCAGGAATGCACTGATTTGATCAGGGTTAACAGCAGAGATTATCCCAAATACACTGATGTTGCAAGCTAAACAGGGTGATACCTGGTTAGTACTTGGATGGGGTTAGGGTACGAATACTAGATGTTGTTGGCTAGATTTTAGAGAAAAGAACTGGCAAAACCACAGGTGTATCTACACTGTAGAATTAATGCAGCTGACACCATTTTAACTGCTGTGGCTCAATGCTATGGGAGGTGTAGTTTTACACACTCTTTAGCCTTCACCATCAACAAGGATTGGTGCCTCACCAGAGTACAACTGCCAGGATTCCATAGCACTGAGAAACAGCAGTTATAGTCGTGTTGAATTGTAATCATTCTACAGTGTAGATGCACCCATTCCTTGCCAAATAAAACCTTGTGAAATAAATGATGTCGCTGTAAGTTGACATAAGCAATGTGAAACCTTATTTATTTATTTATTTATTTCTATACTGCTTTTCTTATGCCTGCAGGGACTCAAAACAGTTTACAAAAAATTATGGCAAAATTCAATGCCTTACATACATAAACCAAATCATCAATCAAACAGCATATGACTAAACATAAAATACAATAGGACAAATCCACTATAAGATAATAGGACTTTTAACCATGAAGTATAAAAATTAAAAACTCCTAATAAAAGCATTAAAATCCCATGCTCCAAACTCATAGACTGGGCCATTCCAGATGTCGATTACACACATTCCATATGTACTTGTTTTACTGCATTACTTTACCAGTCAAAAGCTTGCTTCCATAACCATGTCATTGTTCTCTTTTTAAAGGCCAGAAGGGAGGGTGCTGATCTAATCTCACTGGGGAGAGAGTTCCAGAGTTGAGGAGCCACCACTGAGAAGGCCCCATCTCTCATCTCCACCAATCGCACTGTGAAGCAAATGAGACTGAGAGCAGGGCCTCCCCAGAAGATCTTAACCTCTATAATGGTTCATAGAGGGAGATACGTTTGGACAAGTAAGATGAGGTGGAACCATTTAGGGCTTTGTAGGCTAAAGCGAGGACTTTGACTTGTGCTCAATATTTGCTTGCCCCAAAGATCCCTTCCATCCATCTCTTATTCCATGAAAAAACCTGACCAGATCCTTTTTTGCAGTGTTTCTTCAAGGCATTGCTATCACAGGCATTTCTCAATAGAATTTAGTCAGGGTGTGTTTGCACTGCTTTCCTCTGAGGCTGAGATAGCATGGTTTCTCAAAGTTCACCCAGCAGGTTTCCGTAGCCAAGCAGGAATTCCAAACCAGCTCTAGAGATGTAGTCCAATGCTCAAATCATTATACCACATTGACTGCCTGATCTTCAGCATTATATTATTGCAAAACTGGTTGCTTCCAATGTATTTGGGAGCAGCAAATTGGCTACAAGGTCCAGGGCAAACTGAATAATGTCCAAGCAACACCATCTTTCTTCACTTTTACTGTCATTCCACAACTCACAGCAATTATTTTAGAACCTATCTTGCCAAAACAAAGTTGCTCAGGCCATTGCCTCACCCAGCCTAATGATAGGCTCCCAGCCTATAAATATTGGAAATAAACAAGTACTATATGCATAATGAAGAAGGGTGAACTTTAACAGGCCACTCAGAAGATCTATGTCTTTGTTGACATTGCCTATCATTATATGAATCCCAGAAGGAAAGTAGAGGACTAGATTTTGGACTTGTGCGGAAGTGCCCTTTTGCTCTTCAAGCCCTGTGCCCTGCAGCCATGGTGAAACCATGCCACGATCGCTAATCTTCAAAAAGGACAGCAGCCTGCGAGGAAGCTTGCAGTGAGTTGGAACTGAAATCTTCAAATCAAGGCCAAGTAGCACTGCAGGAAAGAAAAGATTTATGTAGACAGTTTGTAAAGAGGAGAGAAAGAAGAAAGAGGAAAGGCAAGTCTGCATGCGTTAGAGTAAACATATAGCAGCCAGCCCCAAAGATAGCACAACGAAAAGTTATTATTGGATTACTGCTCTCTCAATCCTCTAGCTTGTGGCCACTAGTGGAATGTGTAGTCCAAAAAGAGAGAACAATTCTAAAGTCATCAGAAAAGGATTATCCAGAAAGTAAGGTTAAAAGGCGCGTAGCTCTCACTGGGAATTTTCTCAGTGGAAGTTGGTATCACTACAGTGGAGCAGGAAACCAGCGGAAGTGAATGAGCAGTGCCAGTCATCAGTAGCTCACCATCAGCCGTTCTGAGTCCCCTTCGGGGTGAGAAGGATGGCATAAAAATGTCGTAAATAAATAAACAAACTGGTATTGTGGTGAAGGTTAGAGTTGATCATCCTCATTCTGTTTTCCTTCCAAGTGCGAAGTTTGTGCTGTAATACACTAGCTAAATGCTAAGGGCATGAACACCACTGCAATTAATTCAAAATCATTTCAGTTTATGGAGAGGATGTAATGTCAAGATATTGTGACAAAATGGGTACTGAATATATTGTGAGACCATGAAGAAACTTTGCAGAGCCATCCAAAACAAACATCGTGAGATGCTGGCGGCGGGAGTCTGTCTCCTTCATGACAATGCGCGTCTACAAACCACTCATGCAACTCAAGGGATGTTGACGTCATTTGGTTGAGATGTTTTAAGCCATCCCTCTCACAGCCCCAGTCTTGCCCCCAGTGACTATCACCTGTTCACAAAATTGAAGGAACACCTTGGTGGAAAACAGTTTCTGACAATGATGACGTGAAAATTGAAGTGACGAACTGTCTGAAATAGGCGGAGGGAAAGTTCTATGACACAGGCATCAAAAACCCATCCCATGATGACAAAATGTATTGAACTGAATGGTGATTATGTGGAAAAATAATGTAATGCCTGTGCTACAATCCATGTAAGTTTTGTTAAAATAGTCATTCTTTGTAGTTTTTAAAAAATCTTGTAACCATACTTTCTGAATAACCCTCATACATTACAGTCCCACTCCACAAAAGAATTAGCCCTATTATGTGCTTTGATTTCAATTGGATTAAGTGTACCTCCCTGTGTTTTGAGCTGTATGCATTTTTTCTTGATACACAATAATTGGGAGTTTAATGTTCCCAGGGTTGCTAATTCTATATAGTTCATGCATATAAAGGGCTCTCCAAAGTGTTCTTGTAAGGCAGAGAAAAGCTGACTGTAGCAGTGATTTAACCCATCTTGTGTTGTTAAAAAAGCAAAAGAAGGTGAGCTTGCCAATATGATATTGTCTTCCCGTAAATATTCACTTTTTAATGCCTCAAAATGAAGTAATGACTTTCTAATGCATTTTCACTCCAGCTTTTGGAGCAGCTTCCCGCTGGATCTATAGCTTTCTGTAGTAACATTGTGCTGAAATTATAGATCAGCCATTAAAGCTGAACACTACAGTCTGCCTGGGGAAAACAGTAATTCTGTACATATTGCACTTAATTGCCAAACCCATTATTACTGAAATATTTGAAAGAGGATCAGAATCTATTAAGAAACATTCAAGTTCAAGTTATTTTTCAGATGTGTTTGACAAGAAGATGGATAAAATGAAATAAAGGAATCCAAATTGAGCAACAAAAGGCAGGGTGCTGAGTGATTCATGCAACAGTCATCTCTTCGGTCCTTATCACATAACCAATTTGACAGCAGGTATTTTGAATTGGAAATATGGAGTGCCCCATGCTAGCTCTTTGACTTGCCACCTTTTGCAATTATTTTTTTGGAATATTGCCTGGGAAGTCAATAATTCAAAAGGGTATGCTTTATGGGTGGAATCCTGCTAGTGATTGCATTTTTTCCACAGTTAAACAGTGAGTGGTGATAGATGGCAAACTTTTTTTCCTAATTCTGAATAACCTATTTCCACATTGTCTTACTTCACTCATTGTCCTTTTCCTTCTGCCACCAACTCATACACCTGTGTGGATTTGCTTTTCCAATAGTATTCTGACCATGGGCTACAACTCTCCGAATCTCCCAACAGCGCTGGGAGTTGTAGTTCCAAATGTTCTGCATTCAGCTCACCAAATAATATTTTCATGCTACATAATTATGGCATTATCATTATAACTGCCATAGCAACATCCAGTGGTTTGGTAAGGTATTATTGGAATGTAGTAGTTTGAGTGCTGGACTATGACTCTTGGCTCCTGGGCAAGTCACCCACGTTCAGCCTCAGAAAACCTTATCCTAGGATCACCATAAATCAGAAGGCACACAACAACAGCAACAAGGTATTAATGCTACATTGGTGAGTATTCTAAACTGCAAATCTCAGAATTTCATAAGATGTTGCAATGACAGTTAAAGTGGAATCATAGCAGTATAAATATGTAAATACGTAGTGTGGAAGAGTCCAAAAGAAAACAGCAGAATTCTCATCGACGTTGAAAGAGATAACCTTTTTACATGACTATGATTGGGTTGCTGTACGTTTTCTGGGCTGTATGGTCATGTTCCAGAAGCATTATCTCCTGACATTTCCCCCACATCTATGTCAGGCATCCTCAGAGGTTGTGAGGTTTGTTGGAAACCAGGCAAGTGGGATTTATATATCTGGGAAATGTCTAGAGTGAGAGAAAGAACTCTTGTCTATTTGAGACAAGTGTGAATGTTGTAATTGGAATATAAACTAGCCTGCTATTGAAGTGCTTTGTTTAGGTGCTGGCTACATCTTTTACTATATTTTAAATTTTAATGTATGTTTGATGCTTTGTTTGATCCTCTAATTACAGTACAGTCTCACTGATCCAACCTTCGCTCATCCAACGTTCTGTATTATCCAATGCAGTCTGCCTCCTGCCCGGATCCACAGCTGTTTCAATACATTGCAATATTTTGATGCTAAATTCATAAATACAGTTACTACTACATACTGTTATGTGTATTGAACTGCTTTTTCTGCCAATTTATTGTAAAACATGTTTTGGTGTGTAATTTGTGAAATAACGTAAATTGACATTTAATAGGCTTTTCCTTAATTCCTCCTTATTATCCAAAATTTGGCTTATCCTATTTTGGCACATTAAACCCACTGGGTGATCTTGGGCCAGTCAAGTTCTCTCGGTCTCCGAGAACAGCAATGGCAACCTGTTCTGAACCAATCTTATCAATAAAACCCATAGGTGTGTTTTCAAGTCACCAAAGGAAAGACATGACTTGGAAGCACATAACAACAAAGGGATGCTTTTCTTGTCTTTTAAAATTTTTGTCTAAGGGTGCTACTTTATAAACACTGTATTGTGGAATGACCACTTCTCAGGTCCATAATCCCATCTGAGAACTTATGCAATAGAGCACATTAATAGTGTAATGCAGGAAAACATATATAAAATGGCAATAAATACAAACTCTACCATAGTTTGGGTCAGGAATGGAAAATATCCGGCTTTTGGACTGGATTAGGCCCATGGTGTCTCCCCATAAAACAGAGGTGAAAATCATGTGGCTTTCCAGATGTTGGACTGATAATCTCTCTGATCTGGCTTCACTTCTGCTCATCCCTCCTTCCGGTGCATTATTAGTCTTGTAGCTGCAGGCAGCAGTATCTTTCCCTTTCCAGCATGCTTCCTTAATACTTTTCTTTTCCCTTAAAATGATCTTTGACACTGATTCTAAACAGCCAGCTTCCACATAAAGACAACAAATGGAGGACTGAATTAGGTGAGCTTAAACCCATTGATTTCTGTAAGATTAAGTGCTTATCTCTTGTCACGATACACTTGGGCCCACAAACAGATCACATTTTTAGTCCAGTCTTCCCTGCAAAATATTGAATGGCTTCACACACACACACAGTCACTGCATCTAATACACTTCACTGTCATTTCTAAATATTTATATGTTCTTTGCTCATACCTAGACTCAGTAAAGGTCTTTGAGAAGCTATTATGTTTTGAATAGGATATTTCCCATGCACTCTATCTGACAGTTTAATGAACAAACAGCAGATGCTTTATAGACAACATGGCATATACTTTAGCCTCTGTGATGACTTTTCAATATTTGGCAATACGTGAGAGGTCAGATTTATTTCATTGCTGTCATGGATTAAAGGAGTATTTCTGATCTGAATTCAATACTAAATTCAGACATACTGTAATAGGAAAAGATTTCCCTCTGGTGGCTAGATAGGGGCATTGGCAATGTTTTACGAAGAAAAAGCAAGGCTTGAATTCATTTGATTATGTCATCTTCTCTCTCTCTCTCTCTCTCTCTCTCTCTCTCTCTCTCTCTCTCTCTCTCTCTCTCTCTCTCTCCACACACACAGACATACTCACTCACACATACATACACTATTTATTTTATTTATTTCTGGTATTTCTACCCCGTTCCTTCTCAACCCCCAAAGGGGGGCTCAGGACAGCTTATATTTGGCAGCAGTGCAATGCCACTACATATAACAAAGCAGTATAATAACAATTAAATAATAAATAGAACATTCTTTACAAGCAATAAAACAGTAAAAACACAGTATTAACACTACATAACAATTCCTCAAATATTATATCCAGATCAGCACTATTATAGCTGTAGTAATATTTTTGGTTAAATCAAGGATGGTAAATATGACCCTATATATGTTATTGAAGTACAACTGCCATCATACCTAGGCAGCATAGTCAATGGCAAGGAATAATAGAATCACAGAGTTTGACGAGACCACATGGGCCACCTAGTCCAACCCTTTACCACGAAAGAAAAGCACAATTAAAACACCTCCTGACAGATGGCCATCCAGCCTCTGTTCCCAGTTCATGGGAATGGCTGTCCCGTAGCATCTAGAAAGCCCCATGTATATTGAATCATACAAATATATATGGACAATGGTACTCTTCAGCAATAAAAGTTCAGTATCAAATAGTCTATAGAAGTGTGTTACAGGCCTTGTCCTCATGGCTGGCTGAAATGCTTCTGAAATTTATTGAACTTGTTCTGATTTTATTCATATATATATATATATATATATATATATATATCGAGGTTCTCGTGCTGCTTCCTATCACACACCATAAGGAGTGACTTGATCTTAGGTAAAGGTAAAGGTTTAGGTTTTCCCCTGACACAAAGTCCAGTTGTGTTCGACTCTGGGGTGTGGTGCTCATCTCCATTTCTAAGCCAAAGAGCCAGCGTTATCCATAGACACCTCCAAGGTCATGTGGCTGGCATGACTGCATGGGGCGCCGTTACCTTCCTGCTGGAGTGGTACCTATTGATCTACTCACATTTGCATGTTTTCGAACTGCTAGGTTGGCAGAAGCTGGGGCTGACAGTGGAAGCTCACGCCACTCCCCGGATTCGAACCTGCGACCTTTTTGTCAACAAGCTCAGCAGCTCAGCGCTTTAACCCACTGCGCCACTGATCCTAAGAATAAGAGACCTCCAAAATCCTGGCTACGGCCCTGTCTACAACCAATTTTTTGTCTTTTTAGTTATTTACCGCATTTTTAGAAGACTTCTCTAACACCACATTTTGCATACATTGATTTTCTTTCTTCAGCTTTGTTCACTATCCATCCTTAATAACATTGGATAGAATGCTGAGAAACTGTTACAAACTGGATATAGATTCAGACCTCAAGAGGACGAACATTTTCTGTTGCAAAATTACCAGCTCTGTGATTTCCTTCTCCAGGGAAGACCAAGAAAATAAGTGGGTTGTGGTGAGTTTTCCAAGCTGTATGGCCATGTTCCAGAAGCATTCTCTCCTGACGTTTCGCCCACATCTATGGCAGGCATCCTCAGAGGTGGTGAGCCTTCAACAACACATTGTCAGCAATTTTAATGAGATATTCCCCATGTCAAAGTAGAATTTCCAGAATATATTTGCAAAGTATTAGAAAGAATGCTACAAAAACAAAATCTTCAAAAATCCAGAATCTGAGAAAATCCTCATATTGGAAGCCTTTCATCTCCAGTGCTACAGTAGAAGACATATTTTGGGGATCATCCTTACTCCAACACAACCAAAAGCTTAGAATTTTTTTTCTAATTATATTAGACCTAAGCTTCCACACCATGGAAATTCATTAGCTGCAGTCCTCAAAGTAAGAAAATCATTATTATTTCTGCCTCCTAATCAGCTGAAATCCTCAGAGAGTTGGAATCTCGGAGTAAAAAAAAAAAGCTGGCAAAGCAAGCTTGTGACAGTACTTTTCCATATATTTGCCCTGAATGAAAGACTTTTGAGATCTGGCAATGGCTGATAGGAGGTTATGGCACACATTCCTCTACAAACAACACAGATCATCTTCTTGTATCTTTACATGCAGAAAAAAAAATCACTGTGTGGAATATCAGAGTTTGGAAACGTTAGGGTTTTTTGACTACAGCTCCCAATGACCATACTGATTTGGCAATTCTGGAAATTTTAATTAGGAAAATACTTTCTTCAGTATTTGGGCACATCAGATATTATCTGCTTGCACTTTCATATTCCAGCCAGTCATTCAGTCATATGCTTTGCATAACAAATGCAATTGCTTAAGTGATGGCCATGTTCTGCTGCAGGCTTTAGGCATCTTAAAAGTCCAACATGACTATTATTGTGTGGCCTTTTGTCAATACAAGTTGAGCATCCCTTATCAAGAATTTCAAAATACTCCAAAATTGACTTTGTGGGTGGCTAAGACCATAACAACTTTGCTTTTTTGATAGTTTGATGTATAGTAACTTTGTTTCATGCCCAAGTTTATTAAAAATATTGTACATAAAATTGCTTTCAGACTGTGTGTAAGGTATATGTGCAACATACATGGATTTTCTATTTCGACTTGGGTCTCATCTCTGAGATATCTTTTAATGGTATATTCAAGAATTCCAAAATTTGAAACAATCCAGAATTCATAAAACTTTTGCTCCTAAGTGTTTCAGATAAGGGATACTTAACACATATTTCTCATTTAGAGAGTTATCCAGAATGTTGGGGTTATACAGTAACCACATTTGGGAGGCAGGGAATTGTAAAAAAGAAAGAAAGAAGGAATTAAATGCCATGCTGTGCCAAACTACTAGCAGTGATAATTATATTATTTTAACCTCCCATGGAGCTTCTGTTATTGATATTAAGAGAGCCAAAGAAACTTCAAAGGGGATTAAAGCAGAGGACTGCTGAGTTTGGAATCATATCAGGAGGTGACAGTTCAGCATTAAAGGTTTGAATATAGATAATGGATTCTTATCGTACTACATAAGTTAATCAGCTTAGCTAGGGTCATGATATCTGTATTATCACTCAGCTATGGTTTCATGAAAGGACAGTGCTAATAACATAATTGTCACTATCAGAATTTTCTGTATTCAATTTTCTGTTGACATCTGTGTGTAAAATCTCTTTTCCAAATGTACATCTGATCAAGTGGGTTATAGCTAATTAAATTTCCTGGTTAATCTGTAAGCTTTCACTGTGTTATTGGAGACTTTGCTGTTTATAATATATTTGTTTCTGCATTATCAAAAAGGAGGAGCTCATAAAACAATATCTATAGTTGCAGGTACAGTAAATTGACAAAATCCTAATCCTGAAAATATAATATTGAATTACAGCCCACTGAATTCACTAAAGGTAATGAGACTGAAAATAGTTTTCAGTGACAGCCAGTAGTGGTTAAAGCACTGGACTGTGACTGGAGACTAGGGTTTGAATCGCCGCTCAACCATGGAAACCCATTGGTTAACCTTGGAAAAGTCACACTCACCATGGAAAACCATTGGCTAACCTTGGGGAAGCCACACACGCTTACCTCAGAGGAGGGCAAAGGCAAACCATCTCAGAACAAATCTTGTCAAGAAAACCCATGATACCTTAGGGTCACCATTAAATCAGAAGTGACTGGATGGCAGGCAACAACACACTTTTAAAACTGTTTATCTCTAGAAATATCTGACTCCAGCCTTAGATTAATGATATTCAAGGAACAGGTTCAAGACTAGAGATGGGAGTGACAACAGATGGTTTTCTGGACACAGAATTAGTGAATGTGTTTTGTACACACATCCAAACTTCGAAGGAGTTTCCTAAGTGTTAAATCTATTTGGGAGATAGGACTCAGCACTTTAGATTGTTCCTTGAATGTTCACAGAAAAGACCAAAGTAGACCTCAGAGCCAGCACCATTATGAGTAAGATTAGCTGCAGAGATAGAAATGGAAATGAGACTTAGGACAGGAAGGAGGTAAGAAATGACCGGAAAGGATAACCAGAACAACAAAGCACAAAAAAGACAAATCTGATTTTTGTTGCCTAGGTAAGGGACAAAAATGAAAATAGAAAGTGAAAAGCTGTTGAAACGTCTTGCCCTGGAAGGAAAATAGCCTGGAAAAGGAACAACCACAATTACATTTCTATAGGCATGAATATACCTACCATCAGAGACACTGGTCTATGGTACTGCA
Organism: Anolis apletophallus; assembly: GCA_030556195.1. Lineage (NCBI taxonomy): Eukaryota > Metazoa > Chordata > Lepidosauria > Squamata > Anolidae > Anolis > Anolis apletophallus. The sequence continues at coordinate 50,603,088 of JARBWK010000008.1, forward strand.
TTACAGATACTGCTAATACTCTGCATGAAGTCAGTAAGCTTTCCAATAGACAGTGTAGGTAAAGCACTGGTGGCCCTCCAAAGGTTGATGAATTCCAGCCACAGCCTGAAAGGTTTAGGTTCATAACTCAAAGTTCCCAGAATCCCCCAGCTTTCCAATTTCTTTTGGGAGCACTAGCCCAAGGTCTGATGTTTTCCAAGTTTTGATTTCAATCTCCCATCAACCTCAACCAGCATGGCCAATGGCCAAGTAGCTTCATTTGTTGGGCTAAAGTTTGAATATACCACCATCTTTTCCCCTATATTTCTGCTTTCCATTTTTGAGGAATGCCAAGGTGATAAATTTTTTTGTTAGTTTTGCCCTGATAACCTTGTTGACATCTCTCTAGTTGGTTGATGTATTGTTCAACCACCTGGGGGGGGCTAACTACATTTAAATAGTCATTTAATTTTTAACACAGCCAGTCCTGCATTTCCATACTCCTGATTTGAAAGATATAAGAGAATATTGGCGAATTCCACCAACAAACAGAAAGGGTCTATCTAAAACATGGATATAAAAGACCAGGAAAATTGTTGGATATAAAATAGATTAAAAGGTGAAGTACCTTGGTGCCATATTTCCAAAATAACTACGAAACCTTATGGATAGATATTTTAAAGACCTATTACGGTGGGATTAGTTACAATTGTCACTATTGGGCAGACTCTCTGCGATAAAAATGAATATATTGCCAAAGATTTGTTTATGTTTCAAACAATCCCTATCATAGCAATAGATAAGCCATTTAAACAATGGCAAAAGGATATATCTAAATGTACTGTATATGGCAGAAGCCAAGAATTAAATTTAAGGTGTTACAAGATGCAAAAGGTGCACCTGATCTGAAACTGTACTTTGCCATTAGCTGTTTAGTTTGGATAAAAGACTGGATTTTGTTGAGTAATACTATGAGGTTGGCACTGGAGGGACAGGATTTGAGATATGGCTGGCATGGTATGAGAACATGAAAGTGAATGTGGACTTTAAGGGTGGGAATGTGGGAGAAAAATTAAATTTATGCCCAAATATGCCAATGTGAGCATCTGTGCAAGAAGCATTTTATAGAAAGAATTTATCAACCAAGGTGATTCGATTTCCACTTTCACTTCTCTGTAAAGAAGTTTTAAGAATATGTGTGAGAACAGGTGGTGGTTTTTTAGATGTATTCTGTTGTTGTTGACAATTTCTGGGTCTTCATAGGAGGAAACATTTTATAAACCAAAGTCAAAGTTAGTTGTGGTACACTGTCCCTATGGAGCAGTGGTTCTCAATCTGTGGGTCCCCAGATGTTTTGGCCCCCAACTCCCAGATATCCTAATAGCTGGTATACTGGCTGGGATTTCTGGGAATTGTAGGCCAAAACATCCGGGGACCCACAGGTTGAGAACCACTGCTCCAGAGGGACAGTGTACCACAACTAACTTTGGCCTTGGTTTATAAAATGTTTCCTCCTATCAAGACCCAGAAATTGTCAACAACAACAGAATACATCTAAAAACCACCACCTATTCTCACATATATTCTTAAAACTTATTTACAGAGAAGCGAAAGTGGAAACCGAATCACAAAGGCAAAATAAACAAACAAAAATAAATGAAGCCAACCTGGCTCTTTGAACAAGCCTTTGGAAATGCAGTGCAATAGACAAATACGGAATTATATAAGTTTGAAACATGGAAAGGCTTAGACGATGCTACTGGAAAGTGAGATTAACAGGAAGACATTGGTTATTATATGGTTTTTGTATTGTATTGATTATATATTGATTTTATGTTTTAAATGTTTTAATTGTATATTGTGGATTGTTATGGCATCAAATTGCTGCCAATATGTCAGCCACCTTGAGTCACCTTCAGGCTTGAGAAAGGCGGGATAGAAAATCGTAAATAAATAAACAATAGGACAATGTAGAAGTAGGATAAAATTCTTCCCATTTATGCAAGGAAACAATAACAGCAACTTATTATTTATTTAGCAATTGTTTTTAATGCATCACTTCTGAACCTGTGGTGCTCCTGAGGTGATAAACGACAGACAAGAAACACTATTTAAAACAACACATTTTTAAAAGCTACTTTCTTTTATAACAGTGGTTCCCAAACTTTCTTTGACCAGGGACCACTTGACCAGGGACCACTCTCCAACATTAGTACCAAAAGGGTTACGAATCAGATTTTGGTGAACTTCAGATTCGGTTTGTTTATTTGGGGTGCTGATTCAGAAAATGGCATTGGATAGACTACATCAGCTTTAGTTTCTGATAAAGAACATATGCCACCCAGTAGTCACCACCAGCTCACCCTCAGAAAACCATATTTAATCATCTAGAGCTGATGTGGTCTATCCAAAGGGGCGAGGCTGGTCAGCGATAGAGGAGTAGCAGGAGGCATGAAAAGAGCGGAAATAAAATAAAATAACTGAAGACGAAGGAGGTTCGTGGACCAGATTTTCATCCTCACGGCCCACTGGTGGTCCGCAGCCCACAGGTTCAGAACCACTGTTTTATAGACATACCCCAGTAAATAAAGGTTCTGATAGTGAAGTCCCTTCTTACAAAGACATATTATGACTCCAACCTCCTTTCCCTTCTTGTTCTATCTAGCTAAATCTTTGGAGGTTTTTTTTTTGTTTAAAAAACCAAAACGAGAAATGACAGCAGGAGAGACCAGTGCAACATTTTATGTTTATATGCAGTTAGGGATTATTTTTTCCTGCAAACATTCTTGAATCCACAGCTCCAAACCAGAGCTGGAATTTCTCCTACCTGACTTTTGTTTGCCCTCCTGCTGCAGAGCACAGTAAACGAATTCAGACACTGTACCACTCACATACAAAGGTCATCCAGGGAAGAAATCTAAGGGATAACATTGACTGTGTTGAAATTCTATCATGCCATCTAATAGAGGACTCGAGGATCTAGCATTTCACAAGAAGGATCAAAATCCAAAGCTCCACAAAATGCTACTTGATACATATAGTAGATAATAGACCCACTGTAATTCTAGCAAACTGTCAATTGATGTGGAGGAAAATACCTAAAGGGGAGAACACAGGGCAATAAGAGCATAACATGGATTTTCCATACCATGAGATTTTTTTTAAAAAGGAGCTATTCTTTTTATGTTGATTCACTTGAGAGTTTATTGCATGAAGGTTTCACAAATCCATACACAACTCATTTCGACAAACCTGTTGCCTGCTATTCAGGAGCAAAACCCATCAATAGCCTCTGATTATGCCATGGTTCCATAACTGACCTGTGGAAGGTCTTCCCAGTATGCTTTTGTAGCAAGATGGAAACAAAAAAAAAGATGTCAGGTAGCAGGGTTGTCATAAGAACATAAGAACATAAGAAGAGCCATGCTGAATCGGGCCTCAGCCCATCTAGTCCAGCATTCTGTGTCACACAGTGGCCCACTAGTTGTACACTCTAGCAGAAAGGAGGGCAAAACCCACACCTGCTCCCGACCCCCCACAACCAGTACCCGGTCCTTCTCTCCCACTCCATTCACTGTATTTGATTTTATGTTATACACCATAATTTCCTCTTGGTAATTTAATTATTTGATTTTTCTGTTTTGGCTGTATTTTATAGTGTTAAAATTGTAGCTCATAAAAATGGCATGCACAGGCTTTGTCTCAAAAGATAGCACATTATTGAAACAAAGCAGGACGACCTTCAGATTTGACTTCAGTCCTAGCTATCAGATATACAGCTGATATCTATAATTTTTACATGTCACTATTAGACATAATTGTTTCTCTGCTTATACATGGGCTGAATTGACCTCAATTGCCCTGGACAAACCAGTATGTTTTGTGTGTGTGTGTGTATGTGTCAGGAGCAACTTGAGAAACTACAAGTTGTTTCTGGTGTGAGAGAATTGTCCGTCCGCAAGGATGTTGCCCAGGGGACACCCTGATGTTTTACTATCCTGGGGGAGGCTTCTCATGTCTCCACATGGGAAGTTGGGGCTGACAAACAGGAGCTCACCCCGCCGTGGATTTGAACTGCCGATCTTTCGGTCAGCAGTCCTGTCAGCACAAGGCTTTAACCCATTGCGCCACGGGGGGTGTCCAAACCAGTATGTGAAATAAATAGATTCAAAATTATATTATCTACATCGTATGATCTTTTTCCAGTATAGAAGTGCTTTCCTTATAGAAAAAAATGGCAATCTTTGACTCTCCTTGTAGAGAAAATATGGAAGGTTGACTCAATCCTAGAAGTTTTATATAATCACAAATACTAGGATGCTACATTTGTAGTAGTGAAGCTTTGTGCTTTAGCTCCCTCTTCTGGTCCAACTAAGATTTGTCTGATCTGAGCTGAAATGTTACAGAATATTTCAACTTCCTGGATATGTAGTACAGGTTATACTGGCCATGGCCCTTGAACAAGGAAATTAAGAAGGTAGAAAGAGAAACAGTGGAATTATCCACAAATTCAGATGTATTAGCATAGGTATGAACAATGATCAGGACTTCATAGTGCGCTATATATATTAATACAGGAGTTCTTGCTACGTCACATATAAAAGATGTCTTCTTAGAGAAAGTTTTGAACTCAAGGAAAGTGACCTTTGATAAGTAGATTTATTGATTTTACACACCAACACTGATTACTGTGAAGATCCAAAATAACCTGTATCACCTTATGCATTTATTTATTTAAAACTTTTGTATCCAGATCTTCTCTACCTCCATAGAGGGACTCAGACTGGCTAACAGCAAAGATTAAATGCCAGCAAAACAGTCTAAAAACATCATGCAAGATTAAAATACATATAGAGTAAAAATACATATAGGCCAAGTCGCCAAAATAAAATAATGTCCAGTTCAGTCTGCATATGTGGTCAATACCTTTAGTGTATTGCCAGTCTCAGCCATTATTCTGGGAATACTTTGTCCCATAGCCAGGATTTCACTAGCTTCCTGAAACTCCGGATGATCTCCCCCAACGGCTTCATGTATATGTTGAATAACATAGGGGACAATACTGAGCACTGTGGGACCCCACAGTAAAATGGCCGTGGGGCCCAGCAGGAGTCCCCTAGCAACACCTTCTGGGAACAACCCTTGAGGAAGGACTGGAGCCACTGCAAAGCAGTACCGCCAAGGCCCATTCCTGCAAGGCATCCCAGGATACCGTGGTCGACTGTATCAAAGGCCGATGAGAGGTCCAGCAGAACCAACAAGGACACACTCCCCCTGTCTAGTTCCCGGCAAAGATAATCAGCTAAGGCGACCAAGGCTGTTTCAGTACCATGTCCCGGCCTAAAGCCAGACTGCGCCAGATCTAGATAATCAGTGTCTACCAAGAATTCCTGGAGTTGCGAGGCCACCACACGTTCTAGGACTTTGCCCAAATAGGGGAGATTGGAAACTGGCCGATAGTTGACAAATTGAGTGGGGTCCAGTGATGGTTTTTTCAACAGTGGTTTTATGACAGCTTGTTTTAAGCTCGCTGGAATGTTAACCACCACCTTAACCCACTCTGCCAACCCCCCTCTGGCTTCCTTTTTACCAGCCAGGATGGGCAGGGGTCTAGGATGCATGTGGTCGCTCTCACCTCTCCAATAATCTTGTCGACATTCTCGAGCTGCAGATTGAAACAAATTCATCAAAACCCAACAAACAGGTGCTCGTGTTACATCCTCAGAAACTGCCATTAACATGGTGTCAAAACCAGAATGGATCAAAGTGACTTTGTCTACAAAGAACTGAGCAAATGCTTCACAGCAGGTTGCAGAGTTGTCAGGGGACCCTTGGGAAATTTCAGGAAAGGGCCATGAATTGCATCTTTCCATTATATTGTATCATACAACTGTGTATTTGTTTTATAAATTGAGGCTTAAATATCACTCTGTATTACATCTGAAAAAAGTTGTGTCAAAGCACATCATGAAAATCTTTTGTAGAAAAACCTCCCCTGCAAACACACTTTTATGAAACATCTGCTTCAACTGCCTGCCTGAATATTTAAATAGCCACCATCACTGTGTCATTAGCCTTGGGTTTCTATGCAGTTTTATATGCCTAGAATCTTATATTTCCATGGAAACTGCTTGCATCAACATCTCAATACATAAATTACATAATGCCTAGCGAACTATGCAGACCCAGGTTGTAACTACACTGTAGAATTAATGGTTTGACACTTTAACTGCCATGATTCAAAGCTATGTAATCTTGGGATTTGTAGTTTGGCATCCCAATTTGGTAAATAAAACTAGCCTTCACAAAACTGTATCTCTCAATATTGGGCCATGGTACTTAAAGTTGCACCAAGCTGTATTAATTGTACAGTGTAAACAAACCTTAATTTGGATTGTAATTTTATGGCAACTATACAAATGAGGAAGTCAAGTCACTCTGTTATCAGCTCAGATCCATGCTTCTTGAATTGAGATTTTTCTTTTCCTTCTACCTTACCTTATTAGTCACATCTTGTCACACACCCAAAGTACAGATCACATGGCTTCTAGGAAGAATTATACATTTCTTGCTGAAGGAAGTTCTTCATATAGTGATAGATATAAAGTAAGCTTCTACATACTACACATTAGAAATCTATGAGAAGCACTTGAAGTTATCTATTGTCACACTCATCCATGTGTCACTTTCTTTCTTGCTGTTCTTTACTGAAATTATAGATCCCCTCCTCTTCATTATTTTGCAACTATTATCTGGATAGTAGCATTAGTCCAATGTATGTCCAAAGCACAAGATTGGCAGACTATTGTCTTGGTGCTGTTAATGCTTCCAGTGATGCTTTGCACTGGCATAAGCACATGACCACGTAAATAATTGAAGCATTGGCTGATTTTTGTTTTACTTCATTCCCTAAAAACATAGTAAAAACATTCCATGTCCCAATCTGTATATTTTTAGCATCTATATGGTTTTAAAGTCCAATCTTTGTGATCTTCTGTTCAACCTCCTTTGCCATACTGTCTGACATAGCATTGCAGGCCAGTGGTTAAATAGGAGAATTTCTAAAAAAATGTATGCAATGTTTCAGATAGCAGGGTAATACTGTTCAACATTTCCCAGAGATTGTGGTCAATACTTTTTGCAGTGTCTGGGATACATCCCATATTTCCTTCCACAAATGAAGGACATGTTCAATTTCTAGAACTCCTCAATCCAGCAGAGGGTTCCAATAAATGGATGAGTTTGGGTAATTCCTCCTTTAGCAATACCAAATACAATCTGCAGCAACTTTTGGAAGGAAAGTGGAAACAATACAAATATGTTCTTGCTATATCTCCTGCCCCCAAACTATATAACAGGGCTTAATCTTATGGATGGTAAATTTCCATGACACTGGTGAATGTACTGGGCATCCGACATTTACCTCAAGTCTTTGGAGAGCCATGGTTCAGGTACAACAAAAAGAAAACAATCACCTTGAAGTTTCGCTATACTGTGTCCATGTTTAATTTGTTCATTGAAAAAGCACAGCAGGCAAGATGAGGCAAACTATACTATCATACATGAGGTTATGAAAGCACCATGCATCTGTTTCAAATAGTTTTGAACCCATTGAAAAAGATAACACAAAGAAACATTGAAAGGGTTTTTTTAATTACATGATCAGGAAGCAGTGATGATACCCAGTCCGTATTCCATAAATCCTGATTTATACAATTCTATAAATTACAACATGAACCAGTACATATATTTTTACGGCCACTCATGATCAAAGATCTCTGACTGACGAGATTGTTGACGTGTTAGATATAGTGCATGTAAAAATAGAAAGTTTAGGAACGAATCTCATCACAGAGTCACTTCTTTTTTGTTTGGTGAAATAAATAAGGCAGCAGAGAGCCATTACTTAGCAGTGGCGTCTTTAAGGTATGCTATTAAATCTGCCCTCTCTCCTTTCTTCTTAATGCCAGCAAAGATCATCTTGGTTCCTGGAATATACTTCTTGGGGTTTTCCAAGTATTCCATCAATGTATCTTCACCCCAGATTATACCTTTAAAAAATAACAGAATTATTAGAGATCCTGCATGTGTTTTATATGTATAAATAGTTATATTCCTCTTCTTCAATTATTCAATATCATGGACCCAAGTTCAATAACATACGATAAATGGCATATAAATATCAAATCACTTCAACTTAACAAGATTTGAGTCTGGTAATTAGAACTAACTTTAGAATACCATTTTGAACCACTAGTTGATTTAGACCAGTGGTCCCTTAACTTTGGTCCTCCAAGTGTTTTCAACTCTCAAACGATTCAGTCAACTTAACTGATAGAAATGACCCACTTTTGATAGAAGAACAGGATACAAATAAATAATGCCTGATATAAACTAAAATGTCCTCAAAATGAGTATTTGTTAAAGGCTGAAAATCTATTTTTTTATGTTCTATTTCTCAAAATAACCACAAGTTTAAGAACCTGTAAACAGTATGAAACTGCAAATTATTTTTTTAGGCAGCAGAACTTTGTCAGCCAAATTAGTATGTACATGCTAGGAACAATGGAAAGACTTGGCTTGGGCTGAATGATAAAGAATCGGCAGATCAAATCTGCTAATAGTAGAAGGAAGTTATGAGACTATCCACAAAATGGGTAGATGCCAATGAAAATTAGGAAGGAGGCAGAATTTTGGGAAATACATGCCAGTCCTGGGGGATCTAGAACACGGATCAGAAATCCTGACCACTGAATTCATTCTGTTGAGACATTTCACTACACGGCCCTACTATGCTCTGCCTATTGCTTTGTTGTGTGCCTTCAAGTTGTTTCCAACTTATGGAAACCCTACGATGATTTTATGTTCAGAGATTGTTTACCTTCCTCTAAGATGGCTTGCCCAAAGTGACTCTATGGCTTTCCATGGCTGAGCTCTGATCTCCCCAAGTCTTAGTCTAGAACTCAAACCACTTTGCTGCATTGCCTCCTCTCAAAAGCTACCATCTTCTTAAGAACTCAGATCTGAACTCTTATGTGATTTGCAAGATTTGTGTGACACTTTGACATTACCTTTGCTTTTGTTGGCTTCTGTATAAGAGAAACCATCGGCTTGTCCAGTCTTCCGGCCAAACAGACCGTTTAGATTGGGGCCAGTCTTGTGTTTGCCACCCTTCTCAACTGTGTGGCACTGCGCACATTTCTGAACAAATATCTTCTTGCCCTTCTCAACGTCTCCCATTGTCTCTGTTGAAGGAGAAGATTCTCATTTTTAAATGGCCCAAGGTCAGTTGTGCTCATATGCATGAGGAAAAAAGTAACGCTTTAGGTAATTTTAAAGCTCTTCGCAAAACAGGCAAGCAAACAGACTTATAGGTCAATGTTAACTGACAGACAAAAATGTTATAATGATATACATATGTATGTAGAAGGATATTAAAGGAGAAAATGTTCTGCCCTTAGGTTTGCACATGGCATAGAGGCAGCATTTGACCTAAAGCTGTATAATCTTCAATATAACTCATTCAAGTTTGTCCACCTATAAACACTCTAAACAATATATTCTAAAACATCAATTCCTGTGGACATCTGACTAACTGCATTCCTTTGGGTCTACTCTAGTTTCGCAACCAAAAGGAGTCAGGTCAGGTGAAGACTTGTAGGCTGTAAAAGTACAGGGAAATTCTGTAAGGGTGCAATCATCTTCATTTCGCTTAGGGGCTGCATGCATTAGCTTGTGTTAGGAAACCAGGGATGTATTAATATCACAAAGCTAACATATATGCATCCTTCAGTTCTCTCATTCACTCTGGAATAATTACGTGTATACCAAGAAGCACAAAAATACAAAGTTTAAAAATGAAAAGCTATTAGGTGATATTATTTTAAGGTTGCCCTTAAATTGATCACAGCTAACAAAAAGATTGAAAATGGCCTTAACTTCCCATTGAGTTCTGTTGCAATGCAATATTTCACTGGCTTTCAATTTCAAGGTGACTTTTAATCCCTTGTAACTAGTTTATGGGACTACACCCTCCAGAAGGAGCATCCCAAAACCACATAATAGGGTTAGCTTTCACCCCTTCCCAGCGATAAATGGATTAAAATGGTTAAAGGCTGACAAATATATGAAGAGACTCTCTGTGTCTCCTTTAAAAGCTTGGTTTTTGGCAAGGGCAGTACAATCTACAGTACAGGAAGTAACTGGATGGAACAACAATGGAGGAACCTTGCAGTCTTTTAAACTAATGTGGCACAGAGCAAGGTCAAATGAAACATTGGCTCATTCTATACTGCCATATAAAATCCAGATTATCTGCTTTCATAATCTGGATTATATGGCACTATACAAGGGGCCCTAGGTTTTCTCTTTAAACTACTGCACCAACCACTAGGTCCCACTATACAGGATATCCCCCCAAAATGTATACACATTCCCTTTAACAGCTAACAGTAACTATGGTGATTATTTGAAGAAACTGAAATACATCAACAGTGCATTGATGAATATTATAGTAATGTTTTAATAAGTTACACCTTCCATCTTAAATTTTAAAAATTATAATAAATAACAGTCCATTTTATTTGTTACCTGCATCTCCCCAGTTAAAAAGCAGTAGACTCTCAGGGCCCTTCCACACAGCCCTATATCCCAGACTATCAAGGCAGAAAATCCCACATTATCTGAGTGTGGAGTCAGATAACCCAGTTCAAAGCAGATAATGAGGGATTTTCTGCCTTGATAGTCTGGGATATAGGGCTGTGTGGAAAGGTCCTGGAAGGACCCTCAGGTCCCTTCACATCCCAGGATCTGATCCCAGATTATCTTCTTTAATATTATGAGTCTCTAATGCCAGATAATCTGGGATCATATCCTGAGATATGGAATCAGTGTGGAAGGGGCCTTAAGGCCCTTCCATACAGCCATATATCCCAGACTTTCAAGGCAGAAAATCCTACAATACCTGCTTTGAACTGGAATATATGGCAGTGTGGATTTAGATAACCCAGTTCAAAGCAGATATTGTGGGACTTTCTGCCTTGATAGTCTGGGATATAGGGCTGTGTGGAAAGGTCCTGGAAGGACCCTCAGGTCCCTTCACACTGCCCCTATATCCCAGGATCTGATCCCATATTATCTTCTTTAATATTATGAGTCTCTAATGCCAAATAATCTGGGATCAGATCCTGGGATATAGGGGCAGTGTGAAGGGACCTGAGGGTCCTTCCAGGACCTTTCCACACAGCCCTATATCCCAGACTATCGAGGCAGAAAATCCCACAATTCTTTAATATTATCCCACTTCTTTAATATTATGAGTCTCTAATGCCAGATAATCTGGGATCATATCCTGGGAGATGGGATCAGTATGGAAGGGGCCTTAAGGCAAATTAAGACGAATTCAACTCAATGTAACAGTTTCACAGTTTTACTATATTATAAAAGCTTTATTTGTTGGATGCAGCATTCTGATTGCTTGAGTTCCTGTTTAACTGAGGACCCTTCCACACAGCCCTATATCCCTGATTATCAAGGCAGGAAACCCCACCTTATCTGCTTTGAACTGGAATATATGGCAGTGTGGATTCAGATAACCCAGGGCTCTTCCACACAGCCCTATATCCCTGATTATCAAGGCAGAGAACCCCACAATATCTGCTTTGAACTTGGTTATCTGAGTCCACACTCAGATAACGTGGGGTTTCCTGCCTTGATATTCTGGGCTGTGTGGAAGGGCTATGTTCTAGAAGCATTGTCTCCTAACATTTCACCTGCAGCGGTTGTGAGCCCAACTCTGGTCTCACAGATTCAGGCCATAGCGTCTTTGACGCAACTTGACTTTGACTTATGGAGTCTGCATGAATGAGGGACTTCACCTTGGCCTCAACAGTCCTGCTCTTATTTATTTATTTATTTATTTCAGGATTTTACCCCGCTCTTCTCAACCCCCGAGGGGGGACTCAGAGCGGCTTACAGCAGGCACAATTCGATGCCACATCAACAGCGTAAAACCCCAAACCCCACAACCCATTAAAACATTAAGGCATTAAAATACAATCCCTCAACACATCTACAATCATTCCAATTAAAACAGTATTCAACCCTAGAAACATTGACCCTCTTCCTCCCTCCCATTAAAATTCCGTCTCACATGCTGCCTAGTGCTGGTGAGGGAATGCCTGATCCCAGAGCCAGGATTTCACCTTCTTCCTGAATGTCAGGAGGGATGAGGTGGACCGTATCTCCGTAGGGAGCGCATTCCACAGGCGGGGGGCCACCACCGAGAAGGCCCTGTCCCTCGTCCCCACCAACCGCATCTGAGAGGTCGGGCGGGAGCGAGAGCAGGGCCTCCCCGGATGATCTTAGGTTACGGGATGGGACGTAGCGGCCGATGCGTTCGGACAAGTAAGCTGGGCCAGAACCGTATAGAGCTTTAAAGGTCAAAACCAGCACTTTGAATTGAGCCCGAATGGACAGGCAGCCAGTGGAGCTGACACAGCAGGGGGTAGTGTGCTCCCTGTATGTAGCTCCCGTTAGTAGTCTGGCTGCCGCCCGCTGGACTAATTGCAATTTCCGAACTGTCTTCAAAGGCAGCCCCACGTAGAGTGCGTTGCAGTAATCTATTCGGGATGTGACCAGAGCGTGGACGACCGTAGCCAAGTCTTGACTTGTAGACTTGGAACATTCATTGTTCGTTCAAGTTGACTTACAGAGACCTCATGAAGGAGAGACATTCAAGTCACCTTGTCCTCAACAGCCTAACTCTTGTCTTGCAATCAGGACAGCCAACTGGACCTTGACTTATGGAGACACCTTGAATGAGGGACTTCATCTTGTCCGCAACAGTCCTACTCTTGTCTTGTAGACTTGGAACATTCATTGAGTTGAATTCGTCTTAATTTGCTTTTAAATGATTGTATTTCAAGATTAATATCAAAGCCAATGGAGTTATATTATTATTAATTAACAGAATGTAATTATTATATTCTGTATATTAGGCCCATATGGAACAATAACTCTCAAGCAATCGGAAAAGACATGTACCCGGGATTTACCAATCCCCAGTTAACTGAAGGTCTAATTGACAGAGGCCCCTTCCACACAGCTGAACGGAACCCCACTATATCGGCATCGAACTGGGTAACCTGCGTCCACACTGCCACAGAATCCTGTTCCACGTGGGTTGTGTCCAGCTGCGTGGAAGGGCACGCGGGAGAGGGGCCACGTGGCCCGGCCTCTCCCTCCTCCACTGGGTGACTTCCCTGACCTCTGCGGCCTCTGCTCGCTGTGTCCGGCCTTTCCCGCCAAAACGGCCCCCTCAGGACAAGGCCGGGCCTACCCCGAGGCCTCCCAGCCCCAAGGCCTGCCTTTCCACGCCTCAGAGCCCGAGGGGACGGAGGACGAAGGGAGCGTGAAGTGCCGCCTTCGAAGCCACGAGGAACCAGCCCGTTACACATCCCCAAACCGACCCCCACCGACCCACCTGCCTTACCAGGCCAAGCAGAGGAAGAACACCGAGGCGGCCCTGCTCCTGTCCAAACTCCCGACGCTCAAGCCCAAGGACACGGTGTACTCAGCGCTAGGAACCCGGTGTTTCTGCAACCAAGCCCTCGTCCCGCCTTTCCCCCCTCCCATTTTCTCCACGGACCAATCGAATGCCGATGTGGGGTGTCCCGATTGGACCAGCGCGTCGTCCGTCATGACTACGTCAGCTCAACATGTTCAGTTGAGACCTGAGGGGACTTGAGGTACCCGGTTGGGACCTTGCGCAATGACGTCTGACGTAGAGAGAGAGACGACGGACGGACGGAGGAGCCCGCGCATGCGCGGAGTAGCAAGGTCACGGGTAAATCAAGAAAAGAAAGGTCACATGACTCTGTGACGTAGTTGGGGATTCCACCCACACCCAGTGCCTGCCTGAGTCTCCTTCCTCTTACAGGCCTGGGCAAACCTCTGCCTTTCAGGTGTTTTGGACTTCAACTCCCACAATTCCTCACAGCCTGAGGCCCCTACAGGCCTGGGCAAACCTCTGCCTTTCAGGTGTTTTGGACTTCAACTCCCACAATTCCTCACAGCCTGAGGCCCCTACAGGCCTGGGCAAACCTCTGCCTTTCAGGTGTTTTGGACTTCAACTCCCACAATTCCTCACAGCCTCAGGCCCCTTCCTTTGGAAGGGGCCTGAGGCCTTTTCAGGTGAGGAATTCCTCACAGCCTCAGGCCCCTAAGTCCAAAACACCTGAAAGGCAGAAGTTTGCCCAGGCCTGCCAGCTTTCACTCACCAGAACAGTGTAGTTTACAATAAGTACTGTAGATCCTCAAGCCCCTTCCACGCAGCTGAATAAAAGACCGCATTTTCTGCTTTAAACCGGAATATATGGCAGTGTGGACACAGATAACCCGGTTCAAAGCAGATCTTGTGGGATTTTCTGACTTTGATATTCTGGGATGTTAGGGCTGTGTAGAAGGGCCCACAGGCACACATGCAAGTGGGTTCAAGTTTCTTATTTGTCTCAGGACTTTTCAAGAAAGGATTAAAGGAACAAGAGCTGAAATGTTTGTTTATTTATTTACGATATTTATAGCCCGCCTTTCTCATCCATACGGCGACTCAAGGCAGGTTACAGTTTGGCATAATTCGATGCCAGGCATTCATAAAAGTGCAATTAAAACCAATCAACACAAATTCAAACATATATATATATACTAGCTGTTCCCGGCACGCGTTGCTGTGCCCTTTTTAGGAGATGCGAGAAAGTCCAATCATCCACGGTGTGCCCTCTAAACTGCAGTTGGATGGAGTGTGGGTCATGGGGGCATGGTGTGCCAAGTTGGGTCTTTATTGGTCTTGGTTCTGGGCCACAGTGGTCTGTGGGGAATGATGGGTTTTGAAGTACTACAAATCCCGTTTTCCATGGTGGTACTTCAAGTCCCATCATGCATGGTCGGGGCTCTGTGTGCCAAGGTAGGTTACTGTAAATTCAGGCCATACACAATGTCCCATGAGCTGAGGCCTAGTTAGGAACAGCAAGTTAATGAAGCCTTACTGTCAATTCAGGCCATACACAATGTCCAATGAGCTGAGGCCTAGTCGGGAGAATCAAGTTAATGAAGCTTTACTGTCAATTCAGAGCGTAAACAGCTTCCCAGTAAGTGAGGGCTAGTTAGGGAAATCAAGTTAATGAAGTCTTACTGTCAATTCAGAGCGTAAACAGCTTCCCAGTAAGTGAGGGCTAGTTAGGGAAATCAAGTTAATGAAGTCTTACTGTCAATTCAGAGCGTAAACAGCTTCCCAGTAAGTGAGGGCTAGTTAGGGAAATCAAGTTAATGAAGCCTTACTGTCAATTCAGAGTGTAAACAGCTTCCCAGTAAGTGAGGGCTAGTTAGGGAAATCAAGTTAATGAAGTCTTACTGTCAATTCAGAGCGTAAACAGCTTCCCAGTAAGTGAGGGCTAGTTAGGGAAATCAAGTTAATGAAGTCTTACTGTCAATTCAGAGCGTAAACAGCTTCCCAGTAAGTGAGGGCTAGTTAGGGAAATCAAGTTAATGAAGTCTTACTGTCAATTCAGAGCGTAAACAGCTTCCCAGTAAGTGAGGGCTAGTTAGGGAAATCAAGTTAATGAAGTCTTACTGTCAATTTAGAGCGTAAACAGCTTCCCAGTAAGTGAGGGCTAGTTAGGGAAATCAAGTTAATGAAGCCTTACTGTCAATTTTGGGCGTGGTCTGTGATTTTTGGGGTGTAAATTTTTGTTGGCAGTGATTTGGGTGTTTGTGTTGGGGATTGGCCTTTTCCTTATTCTGTTTTGGCAGTTTATTATGGTTCGGAATTTTCATGTTGGCTGGCCATTGCAGCAGTTATGCAAATCCGCCCTTATTGGCAGCCAATCATGTTGTTCAGAATGTAGAGGCTGGGTGAGTCTTTTGCTGCCCCGGAGGATGCTGGTAAATGTAGTTTTATTTTTATTCGTTGTTTTGGGGGCCTTTAGGTTTTGGGGGAAAGTTTCTTTGCTACAAACGTACCTTGCTTGAGGCCTATTTCTGTTGGCAAGTATTGTTTTTCTGCGTTGTATGGTTTCTTTGTTTGAGGTATACATCACATGACGTGAACCCATTTATATAATAGATATAAACCATTAAAACGTATAATACTTGGTATCATCCTGTTTAAAACGTTGTCCAGTAACATCGTCTGGCTGTTCCATGTTCATCATTCATAGTTCTGTGTTATCTATTTTGCTGCATTCTCCAAAGCTTGCTCTTTACTTTTTCCCAGAAAGTCAGGAGGGAGGGGGCCAATCTAATACCTCCGGGGAGGGAGTTCCATAGTTGGGAGCCACTACTGAGAAGGCCCTGACCTTCGTGTCCACCGATCGCGCTTGCGAGGCAGGCGGGGATCGAGGGCAGGGTTTCCCAGACGATCTTAAGCTCCTAGAGATGGTTATTTATTTATTTATTTATTTATTATTCCTTCTTATATTCCGCTCCTCCCAGCAGGCTCGGGGCGGATCACAGCATAAAAACCCGGCTAACATGTAGCATTCATGTCGCCGTACAATAAAAGCATAGAGCAATAAAAGCATAGAACAGAAAACATACACATTGGTCCCGAGATTAACAATTGTGTCAAACCATGGCATTCCAGTGTTGGGGTACTGGTCAAGAGATGGATACGTTCGGCATTATTCACCTAGCCGAAGGCCAGTCTAAACAGGGCCGTTTTACAGGCCCTGCGGAACGAAATGAGCTCCCGGGCGGCACGGACGTCATCTGGGAGAGAGTTCCAGAGTACCGGTGCCGCCACGGAAAAGGCCCTTTGCCTAGTCACGGACAAATGGCAGGTGCGGACCGATGGGATTAGGAGAAGATTAGACTCCCCTGAACGTAGTGATCTCGGGGGTACATATGGTTGATAGGAGGAGATACGTTCGGACAGGTAAGCTGGGCCGGAATCATTTAGGGCTTTATAGGCTCAAGCAGACCTGGGCAAACTTTGGCCCTCCAGGTGTTTTGGACTCCCAACTCTCACAATTCCTAACAGCCAGCCACTGAGAAGGCCCTCTCTCTCGTCCCCACAAATCGCGCCTGTGACGGTGGTGGGACTGAGAGCAGGACCTCCCCAGAGGATCTTAGTCTCTGTGGTGGCTCGTAGAGGGAGATGTGTTCAAAGAGGTAAACTGGGCCGGGGCTGTTTATGACTTTATAGGCCAAAGCCAGCACTTTGAATTACTGTGAAGTTTCTAAAGTGCATCTGAACTGAGGAATGCTGCTGTATGTCCTCTCCAGGGAACAAGACCTGACAAACTCTGAATAAATATTTATAAAACAGTATATAACAGACTACATTTTATGTTCTCATTGCAAAATGTATTTCAGGCCACACATCTTTTTGTTGTGTGACCTGGAACAAAGTTGTTGGACTGCTTTTACTCCTGAGGGTTGCTAGGCCCTCCCTGATATGGAACTCATAAAGGCACAAGATCTCATTGCGGTTTGGCAGTCTGCCACTCTATTATATATCACTCAGACTCTTTCACAATCTTTAAAAGAGTCAGTGTGATATGGATAAGCAGCTACAACCTTAGGACCAGAGACTGAATTCAACTACAACTTCGGGAGCAGAGTTCGGATTCCCATTCAGACGTGGAAACCCAATGGGTGATCTTAAATAAGTTGGACTCTTTCAGTCTCCGTAAACCTCCTCTGAATCAATGTTACCAAGAAAACTCTGTGATTGCCACAAGTATGAAAACTACTTGAAAGTACACAGTTACAATTTTGTTATAAAAAAGTCTCTTTAGAATCTAGCTTCTGATTCTTTATCACCCATTTTTGTGTTGTGTTTTTATAACAGGTAATTTACCTCCATGTGTCTCGGGGCCCTTTCACACAGCCCTATATTCCAGAATATCAAGGCAGGAAATCCCACATTATCTGAGTGTGGACGAATATCTGCTTTGAATATCTGTTACCTGAGTCCACACTCAGATAATGTGGGATTTCCTGACTTGATATTCTTGGATATAGGGCTGTGTGCAAGGGCCCTCAGATAACCCAGTACAAAGCAGATATTGTGGGATCTTCTGCCTTGATATTCTGGGATATAGGGCAGTGTAGAAGGGCCCCTGGTTTTTAGGTTCTGCAAAGGATTAATTCTATGGCTGGAGTGGCCAATGTTCTTTTTTATCCGCAGTAAATCAGAGTTGAGTATTAGCATTCATTAGGGCCACTGAAAAGTTTATAGAAGTGACACTTAAGTCTCACTGTAATGTCTCACAGCAACTTTGCTTTTCATGCATTATGATCAAGTTTGTGGGTATGTGTGTCCTGTGATGGTACTAACAGTGCCTGGTAGGGTTGCCACTTTTTGATAAAAGAAATAAGGGACATTTACCTAAAAATACGGGATTTTCACAAAAATAAGGGACACTTCATAAAAATTTGAAAATCAAACATTAGGCAACCCTAACTATACTCCTTTTGATGCATCCTTGGCCTTTTCAGCTGTGGCATCACACTGTTGACTGATCTTTAGACTGGGGTCTAACAGAAGCCTCTTTTTGCATGCATTCAGGGCAATATCATCTACTTGGGCCATTCTGCAAGAAGGCACAACCCAAGCCCTCCTGACAGATGCCCGTCCGGCTCAAAAGCCATCCAGAGACCCTCACCCGCCCCTCAGCTCCTGTGTGGCTATGATTTGTGTGCCTGGCAAGGGGTCACCTTCCTTCCTCTCCCAGCGGTCGACGGTGAAGGCGGCCCCGCGGTCAAGGTGGGCGAGGGCGCGGCAGACCTGGCTCTGGGTCTCCATGATCACGAGCTCCATTCGGGCCCGCATCTCCCCATGCCACGCCTGCAGCTCTCCCAGTCCGCTCACCGGCGGCGCCATGAAGACCGGCAGGCCCCCTTCTCCCTCTTCCTTTTCCTCCTCCTCCTTCTCCTCCCCCCGGGAGTAAGGGCTCTTGGGAAATGGAGTCCCACCGAAAAGGGCCGCGTGGAGGAGGCAGCCTTGGACTACAATTCTCGGCTGCTCGCAGGGAGGCAAGAGGAAACGGGAGGAGCAAAAAGGGGTAGCAAGATGGAGGAGGAGGAAGAAGAAAGTATGTGTGTGTATATACTGGCCCAGCCTCGCCTCCTGCTGCCACCTGTCCCGTCAATACGGGAGCTGAAAATAAGGGACACGAAATTTGGGGCTGAAGTAAGGGACATCCCTTAGAATAACGGACAGTTGGCAACCCTAGTGCCTGGGGAACTTTCTTGGGCTGGTTGATGTCCTGGTCCAAAAAAGAAAAAGGTTTTTGCTGAGTGATATGAAAGGAGGCCGGGACAGAATATATTTAAAATGTTTCTTGTGCCCCCTAGTGCGTGTGGGTAGCATTGTTTTGGGAAAATATCACAAATTTGGACATGTTTCAGGATTCTGAAAGCCTCAATTAATTTCTATGGATCTTCACCCCTGTTTTCAATCTTAGGAAGAAAAACTTAGAGATCTATGGAAACTCACCCACAAGTCTAGAAAAACATCCTGGACCACTTTTTGTCTGCTTTTGGTTTTGAGGATATTAAATCAATGATTTGTGTATGAACTATAACACTAAGAGTGTTAAGTGTAAAGGAGGATAGGAAAGAACACAATTCAGCTTCAATTGGTGGAAGTGCCAGTGTGGGTTTTATCACTCCTTATTCTTTTAGCTGAAAGATTAAGGAAGTGCGTCAGTGAAGGAAACAGGAATTAATGCCCTGGAATGTATGTCTTCTGCCTTCCTTGTCGTAATCCCGGAGGTCCCTTATTCCTCCTCGAGTGAGCTCTCTCAAATACTTGATGGCACCTCCTTTTGAAAAAGAATTCTGAATATCCAGTAACTTTGTCTGGGGCCGGGCCACTCCACAATTAGGAATCCATTTTGGGAATGAGGGGCATTGTTGAATGTTGTTGAGATCAGGAGACCGTGGGGGAGTTGGCCTGTTTGCCTGTTTCCCAATGAATTGATTTCTTGCACCCGGTTTACTGAGACTGACAGGGTGGTGCCATATGATATATCTGCTCAAACGGGAGGGTGGCAAATCTTCATAGTAAATGGGGTCATCAGGCTTCATCAGAGTTGGCTCTGGTTCAGGTGGAATGTCAATTTGCCTTTGGTACAACTTCTCTGTTTGCCACGTGTCCGTGATCTTTTGATATTTGTTCTCTGGGAATTTCCTAATTTGACAGATTTCTCCTTGATACTTTCTTGGAGGCTGAATTGGAGTCTGAAGCAAGTACTCGATCAGTTTCTGTGTTCTTTTGTCCACATCTTGATCCTGTTGACATGTATCTGGTGATGTTTTGCCGCTGTTCCACATCTCCACCGAACGTCTGGGTGAGTCATCAGTATAGTAAAGGGAAGACCTATGAACATCTGAAGAATCCTTCTGTTGAGAGTTTGAGATGTGGCTTTGTTTACCTTGCAGTGCTCGGGCAATTCTCCCTTCTAAGGGTCTCACTTGGGAAGTAATGGATGGAAATGATTCTCTCTAGGAAGAAAAATGAGTGATTTGATGAGCTTTTATATTTATGTTGATTAAGTCTCAATACAATTGCTAGGATAAAATTAGAAATTACATTACATGCACCTAGAACATAAATGGCTATTGCAAAGAAATAAGATTGTATGTAGCAGCCAATGGGGAGCAGAAAAGTATCAGTTTCAGGACTGGGAGATGGTTAACTTCACCCTATAATGGTCCTGGTCAAAACAATTCAGAGGAAGCTATTAATTTCCCTATCTTGCTGGCTGGGAACCTAATTAATTTCAAACTGTGCTTAAAAATAAATTTAAATGAATTTTGCACCAGCAAAGATACAGCCAGTTTGCATTTAATCCGTGTGTAATTCTGACTGGATGTGGTTGCTAAGATGGTGGAGTGTGGAGGTGTTAGGAGATATTTTGCTCTAACTACGTTTTTCAAACTATTTCTGTTTTTCAACATTTTGTTATATGCTTTGAGTCTTATTTTTGGCAGAAAAACAGCATTCGAATATGTTAAAAGTTAAAGGCTTCTGCTTAACATTAAGTCTAGTCGTGTCAGACTCTGGATGGGATGGGATGGTGGTGCTCATTTCTATTTCTAAGCCTGGCGTTGTCTGTAGACGCCTCCAAGATCATGTGACTGCAGAGGGAGCTGTTACCTTCCTGCAGAAGCGGTATCTATTGTTCTACTCACATTTGCATGTTTTCGAACTGCTAGGTTGACAGAAGCTGGGCCTAACAGCGGAAGCTCACCCTGCTCCCTGGATTCAAACCACCAAGTTCAGTCAACATGTTCAGCTGCTATGTTAGTGCATTGTTATTCCCCTCCATGTATGCAGCTATCTGAATAGTGCTTGTATATCTTAACTGTTAGATGCCTAGAGAGCTGTTTTAAGTCCTATGCAAATACATATGCTCTTATATCCTAAAGGAGAGTATCTTGACTTAATCCCTGGGATATAGACTTTAGATATAGATTTGTAGACTATTCATATGAAAATATAAGCTCATAGTTTGGAAGGGGTGTGATAAGTCATTTAATGCAACTTTCTACTCCGTGTAAGGTTTGAAGTGCAGGATGTCACGGCAGTATCCTTGACATATGGCAATCTAGTCTACACTTACATTCCTCTAGCAAACCCACCATTTCCTAAAGCCATCTGTTCTAGAGCCAGACAGCTTACTATTAAGAAGCATCTGGTAACGCTTCCCTGCAATCTCCATCCACTAATACTTGTCCTTTATTAGCAAATGCTTGTGCCATCACAGTCTTCTATAGCCTATAGCTATTTCAGATAGTTGTCGGATATCTGAAAATTGCTACTGTCTATTCCTGAGCAAATGCTTGTGCCGTCTTCTATAGCCTATAGCTATTTTCAGATAGTTGTTGGATATATGAAAATTGCTACTGTGTGACCTTCAGGCTAAACATAGCCAGTTCGTTATCTATTCTTTGTTCCCCAGTTCCTCCACTGTGAACACATTCCAGTTCATCAATGTCCTTCTGAAAATATGATGGCCAAAACTGGTGACACTACTTCAGGTATGCATAAAGTCGAACTACTGCTTCCTGTGATATAGACCCTATGTTTCTTTTAGTGCAACTTTTATTTTAGTCATAGTGTTGCACTGCTAACTCATGATGAACTCAGATTTGGAGATGAACAGCTGCTGTAGATATTGGAGACCCACTATCATGTTCTTTTAAGGATTTTCATTAGCTCAAATTAATATAATGTGCTTTTGCAAAGAAGGTTAGCATGTAGGACTGAGTTGAAGGCTGAGCTGGGGGAAATTACTTTCTAGATTATTACTCTTGGGCCCTTCCACACAGCCCTATAACCCAGAATATCAAGGCAGAAAAGCCCACAGTATCTGCTTTGAACTGGGATATCTGAGTCCACACTGACACATATTCCAGTTCAAAGCAGATAATGTGGGATTTTATTCAACTGTGTGGAAGGGGCCATAGAATCTTGTAGCAGAATGACTGGGATATGTAAGGAAGTATGTTTCAAAACTCTGTCATCAAGTGGTAGTGTTCCCTATACTTACAAGCTCCACATATTTGCCCAGTTCTCCAGTTGCTCTTCCTATAACCTTGGCATCATAGTCGTCCAGCATCAGCGGGTTCATGGAACCTGTGCCTTCAGTAAAAAGATTGGATATTAATTGAGGCTGAAATGCAATCTTCTCAGAAAACATTCTGCCTCAGTTGTAAGCCAACTTGAGTCCCCTTCGGGGTGAGGAGGGTGGGATATAAATGCCACAAATAAATAAATAAATAAAAAATTCTGAAAACATTCACACATAAAATTTTCCATTTACAGATTCTTGTTTGAAATAGCAATATTTTAGAAAGATGGGGACATTGTCTGAACCCAGTTATCTGAAAAAAAGGTATTTGCTTATGTTGATGTTTAACATTTTCGATTGTTAAAAAATCTATACCTGTGTAGTCACGTTTGTAAGTTGACATCCAAAGCGCCTTCTTGACGTTCTCCAGCAAATTGAGAGCTCTGTATGACATATCAAGCTCTTGTGGCTTGTCAGCGTCTTTTGGAGTTTGAGTAAGTGAGTCATGTGGATCATAAAACTGATCATCTTCTTCTGCAAACTGAGAATTTTATATTAAAAATTAATGCAAAAATAAAATTGTATAGCTTTTATTTATTCAATTTATACTCTGCTTTTCTCTTACCAAGGTAACATAAGACAATTTACATAATTTAAAATACTGTAAGTGTATTTTAAATACACCATTATAACGTTTTTTAAAAGCCAACTAAATCTAAATTTAATTGAAAGTGTGTCATTAAAACAAGTTAAAATGCATTTAAAATATAATTAAAACACACTTTGAATAACTTTTTGTTATGTGATTAATTGGCCTCCCCAAATAAAAAAATTCTTAGCCTGCTGGAAGAAAGAGAAGAGGGAGGGGTTTATCCAGAGATCTGGTGGGAAGGAGTTCCATACTAGGAGCTGCCACTGAGAAGGCTCTCTCTCATGTCCTCACCAATTACATCTTTGATGGGACTGAGTGAAAACTCTTCTCCAAAGATATTATACTTTGTCAGCTTGCATAGGGAGATATAGTATTTCAAATATTCTGTATCCAAACTTAGTAGAGATTTAAAGGACATAGCACTTCAATTCTGGCTAGAAATGGACTAGTAACCTACAAAGCCACTTCAACAAGGCACTTGCATGATCCCTAAAAGCAGCCTTAGTTAGAAGGTCACCCATAGCACAAATGAGCCCATGTGAATGTATATTCTTGCACAATTGGTTTGGAAATGAAGCATTTGCAAAATAAAATAGAAAATGTTTAGAAATACTCCTCAATGCTAAATTGTTCAATTGAGAGTGCAGGCTTTCTGTCTAATCCCTGGTAAAGTTACTTTCTTAGGCCCTGTCTACACTGCCATATAATGTAGTTTGAAGTAGTTGAATGCAGATAAATTGTATTATTATAATTATTATCAGTATTTATACTCTCCCCTTCTCACCTCGAAGGGGATTCAGAGTGGCTTTACAGACCACACATATGGCAACCATTCAGTGCTGATTATACAATTATCAAGGACACACTCCACAAAGGACACATGACACAAACAGAGGTAAAGACAGTTTTTCCATCTCATTTCTGGCATCTTGGAGGCTGTGTTTGACTCCGCCATGAGAGGAGCGGGTACTGTCACTTTATCTTCCATGCTGAGGAGCTTTCCTTAAGGACGTATTTACTATCTCCCTGCTAAAAGTGGTACCTATTTTATCTATTTGCATTTCTGCTTTCGACCTGCTAGGTGGGCAGGTGAGCTGGGGCTAATGGTGGGTGTTCACCCTGACCAGGGCTCAAACTGCTGATTCTTTTGCAAGATTTTTCTGCAGCACAGCAGTTTGGCCTGCTGTGCTAAGCCCGGCCCCACATAATGATTACATAATGCAGCTTCAGATTGTATTGTGTGGTAATGTAGATTGACCTTAGACTCCCACTGGAGGATTCTGGGAGTTGTATTCAAACCAGTCACTTGTCTCAGTTTTGTTTCCATATAGGTTTATGAGCTGAATCAATCCTCAATGACTATAACATTTTCTTTTTTAAAAAATATATTTATTGGGGTTTCTCCAGTAACAGTAAAAGAGGTGGAACAATTTTGGGTATAGGATAGTAGGAAGGAGAGAAAAACCGAAGGAAAGACTCTGTTGGGGTTGGTGAAGAGGTTGGGGTGAACTGGTGTGGGGCGGGAAGGGTGGGATGGAGGAGGGGTTGAGGGAGGGGGGTATAGGGATGCTTGGGTGTGGGCCTGGTATGGGGGCAGAAGGGAGGATTAGTGGGGGGAGGGAGGGGGGCCCTTTTGCTTCCGGTGTTTCGCATAGTCCCGTTCGTTCAATTGTGGGGGGAAGGAGAGGGTATGAGTGTCTTTGAGTTGGGGAGGGCCGATTTGCCCCTTAGCCAGTTCTTGGGCGCCCATCGTCGTTATCAGGGAACATGACTGTTCTGGTCCAGATCCCAAGACTTTAGATAGGCCATAAAGGGTGACCAGTCGGTTCTGTTCAGCCTCGTCCCTTCTGTTTCACTCATGTAGTAGGACAACTTGTCCATGCTCATAATGTCTTGGACCTTGTGCACCCAATCTTCAAGGCGTGGTATGTCTTTAGACTTCCACTTTTTCGCATACACCATCCTCGCTGCCGTGGAAAAAAAACAGGAACAGCCGCTCAGCGTTCTCGTCTAGGAGTTCTTTCTCATCCACTATTCCCAGGAGACAAGCCTCTGGTGTCATCTCCAGCGTGGTTCGTAGAGCCTTTTGTATGTGGATATGGACTGTTTCCAGAATTTTGAGGTTTCCTGACAGGACCACCACATGTGGTAAAAGGTGCCTGTCTGTGACCCGCATTTCCAGCATTTAGTCTGGGCGTTCTTGTACATCAGACCAAGTTTATGAGGAGTCATGTACCACCTGAAGAACAGTTTGTACCAGTTCTCCTTCAGATCAATGGCATAGGTGATTTTATTTTCCTCCGCCAGATCCTCTCCCACTCTTGCATAGTGATTGTGCGGCCGATGTTTTGTGCCCATTTTATCATGCAGGTTTTTACCTGTTCGGCCTCTGTTGACCATTCCAGAAGTCGCATATAAGCCTTGGAGATGAGCTTCTTCTCCTTGACCAGAAAGTTGCTCAGAAATGCTCTCCTTCCGCGAAGCCTGTCCGTTCGTCCGTCTGGAAGCATGCCATGATCTGTAGATGGTGGAGCCAGTTGAGAGAATTACACTGTTGCTGTAACCGTGTCCTGGATTTTAGACTTCTCCTCGTCCCCACTTTAACTGTCATGTCCTCGTAGGTTGGCCATTTGTCCCAGCCCAGCAGGTGTCGTTGGTCGGCCTCTATGGGTGACACCCACAGGGGGGTCTTCTGATAAAATCTCCCCTTGTAGGTCTCCCATATTTTCATCAGGGCTGCTCTTATCGGATGTCTCTTGAAGCATTCATTTGTTCTTGGTCTACCATACCACAGGTGCCCGTGCCATCCTGTGAGGGAGGTAAAGCCCTCAGGGCTAGTAGCTCTTTATTTTTCAAACTTATCCATTCTCTTATGTGGACCAGGCCGCAGGCCTCATAGTAGAAGCTTTAGGTCTGGTGAATCCAGCCCTCCCGTATCCTTCTATCCGTGAGCACCGTGTATTTAATTCTTGCTCTTTTTGCGTCCCAGAGGAACCTGAGGATGTCCTTCTTCCAGGTATCAAAGATGGCGTTGGTTTTGATAATAGGCAAGGTTTGAAAGAGATACAGTAGCCTGGGCAGGATGTTCATTTTAATCACCGCTATCTTGCCCCTGAGCGACAGGTTGGCGCTTTTCAAGTGAGCAGGTCTTTCTGAATCTTCTTCCACAATGCTTCATAATTGTTTTTTTGCAACTGACAGTTCTGCGCCGTTATGCGGATGCCCAGATATTTAATAGATTGGGAGACTCGCATGCCTGAGGCCCTTTCTAACTGTTCTTGTAGCACCCATGGGCTCGTTCGTGCCACTGGGGGGGGGGGGGGGTGATGCGCCGGGGGACCCGTTGGCATTGGGACCCGCACAGGCTGGAAGGGACTCGGAGGATGAGTTGGAAGGCCCAGAGCAAGATTGGTCAGCCGTGCCTTTGCCCATTTCACCTGTAGAGAGCTTAGCCTGGGATCTCGAATGGGAGCATTCTCCGGGAAAGGAGCGGACCAGGTGGAGATGGGGAGGCAGCGAAGCAGATAGCGGAGATAGTTATGAATTCCCAAACGGCCGAGGTTCCCAAGAGCTGGCGGGCAGCAGATGGAGGCTAGCGGCTGGGAAACTCCGGGAGGCTGCTTCTCAGGAAGATAGCGATACTGGACTGGAAGAGCGGGGGCCGTTCTCATAACAGGCGCAGGGACATAGAGGAGGGCAGGAGGAGCTGGCATCTGTCCTAGACCGTCGCCGTTCGGAAAGTAGAGACTGGAGACGCCGGGCCCTAGATCGTCGGGGGTTCCAGGCCGAGGATTAAGAACGGCCCGTGGGAACTGATCGTCAGTTCTCCGGCCACGTCTGATCTCGTCTGATCTGAAGGGGCGTGAGCGGAGTGAATCCTGGAGCCTAGTTTGGCTCGCCTTAGACCAAGACCTTGCCTTGTTTCCGATTCGCATTGGTGCGGATCCCTTTATTCGTTCGGATTGAATCAGAGCCTTGCCAAGCTTTTCACCACATTCGCCTTTGGATTTACCTTTTGGAACTTTGCTTACTTTACTGAACTGCAGCTTCGTGCTGATTGCTTTATTCTATGAACTCTTTAACTGAATTGCCTTTTTGGATTTGTTTTATTCAATAAACATAGTTAGCCTTTACTACGTCTCCGTGTGTGTGTGTTAAAGGGGCAGTTCTAAGTCGGCGATTGTGACAGTTCTCGTCGAGTATGAGATATATTCTTTGTCAGGATCATCGTTTTTTCTTTATTGATCTTCAGCCCTGCCATTGATCCGAATCTTTCTATTTCCGCTATCAGGCCTGGATCGTGGTTACTGGCCTTCAACGAAGCAAATTATGTCATCCGCGGCTTTTGACTTTAGGTGTGTGGCTACCTATTGAAGGGCCCTTGAGTTGGTCGTTTGCCCTGATGGATCTGAGGCACCTCCAGGGACATGATGAATATCAGCGGGGAGAGTGGGCAACCCTGCCGCGTCCCCTTTTGTATTGCAAAGTTCCCCGTTGGTCGGCTAGAATGTTTGCCAGAATCTTGTAATCCATGTTCAGAAGTGATATGGGCCTGTAATTGGCCACAAATGTGCCATCTGTTCCCTCTTTGTGGATTACAACTATATTTCTGCTTCTCTCCAGGAGTCTGGCGTTACCCCCTCTGTAAGCACCCTGTTGTAGATCTTTTCAGGAAGGGGTGAGTTCACATGATATCATTTTGTAGAACCTGGCCGTTAGCCCGTCTGGCCTGGGGCTTTATTTGCGTCCAGCCTCCTTATTGCTTGTTCTATATCGAGTTCTGAGATTTCTTCATTCAATGCCTCCCTGTAGCGCGCCGGTACCTTGCCCAGTGGTTGAGTCTCCAGGTACTGTTCGATGTCCTCTTTTTATGACTATAACATTTTCAAAATGTATTACAGCTAGTGATTTAAATGTTTAAACATCTACCAAAACCTCTTTTTAAAATAGTTACTACTCCATTAGTTTTTCTTGGCCAGATGCTGGATCAATATTAGGAGCATGACAAGCCCTCCTAGTGTTATCATCAGACAGTTTGTCTATGTAACTCAGTACTTCATGTTATGACTGGCAGCAGATTGTCGGTGTTAGGCTTGTGCAGCTCTCTCGATGTTGGAATGACAGCTCCCAAGTAATCCTTGGCAGCATAGCCAGCAATGAGAAATCCTGAGAATTGCAGTATGCTTCCCACCCCAATATAAGAAAAAACATATGTTGCACTAATAAGTGTTGATAATTCAACTAATGTTGTTATTCCCAATTTAATATCGATTACCTACATGAGAGGAGTCACGCTGTTCTTGCCATCCCATAGTGTCTCTGGTAATATTGTAAGGTTCACCAGCACCATTATTTCTGTGGGGTTGACCTAGAAAGAGGTAAACAACAAATACTTACTTGTACTAAGAGCCAACCCTCCCAGGTGAGAATATTGTATAGGTATTATAGTATTGTACTTTAGTGGCATGCAGTGCATTTCTGCTCACATCTTATGGATTTTAAAAGTCAAAACATGTTGAAAATGCCCCCTCACCACATCCTAGAGATATTTGGGGTCTCTATTTATTATTTCATGGGAACAGGTATAGGACCTATTTGGGAGGGGGGGGGTAACATGCCCTGCACCTTACAGTATAGAAGACTATCCCCTATAAAGCAGGATACTTGGCTACCCTTACCCAGAAATTCTTCAAGACAGAGTGTTCTTGAGGCTGTAATGATTAACCTGATAAGCTTTGCTTGGAATAGAACATGTCCTCCAATGGTACTTTTGCAAAGCAAAAATAGAATCTCTGTGACTGTCCACCTCCGTACCTCTTAGGGTCAATTGAGGATAAAATTAAGTCAGAACTGAAAATATTACAAGGATGAGAAATTCTTCAATTAATCTATCTTTCCTATAGAATATTGCAAGCCTACATTGTTAGGCAAAGATCACACTGTCTTCAATATGCTTATTAATTACAGAAAGGAGTGAGTGTGTGAGAGAGAGAGACTTTGAAAGTAATGAACTCCCCTTTAAGGGGAGATGCCTGCTTTACTGCCTGCTTGTTTTTACACATTCCTGATGCTGCTTGTAATGTAGTGTGAATAAGCCAAATAGATAGCCTTACAAGGGAGACAAAGGACAATAACTCATTATACCTGTGTGATCACCTATAACCAATAAAAAGTTATAAAATACGTAGTGTGTGATGTAGATGCTTGAAACCATATAAAATGAATTTACCTGCGTACTTGTTTGGCGGCAGTCTGTTTTGGTGTGTCTGAATAGACACATTACTGGCTGACCAAACTGATCAGTTTGCTAATTAGAAGTGTATTTGCTTGGATTCGTTGGACTCTGTGTAATCTCTAAGATAAGGGGATTCACTCTCCACTTGGTATCATCTTACAGGAGCTCTTTAATTCAACTTGACTGGCTGGTTAATATCATTAACATATAAATGTCATTAGACCATGAGGTTCAATTGCATTTATTAGTCTGGGGCTTTGTCTTTATAACATTCCCTCCCAATTTCTATAATCCATTTCTTTGTTTATTGGTATGATCATTAGAAAAGTTTCCTAAAACAATTAACGTTATGCATTCAAGTCTCTTTCTCTGCTATTATAAGTAGATCTCAAAGCCATTTAAAGACACCCCCCCCCCAAATTATATTGCCAAATAATTTATTGTCTTTTTGGGATATGTTTTCCCAACCGATGTTGAAACAGAGTTTCTTTCCAGTTATAGTTCTGTAGGACACAAGCATATCAAACAGTTATACTATTAGATTGTGATTAGATCAAAATTGCATATTGAAATGGTGCAGGTATCTTTTGTAATAGGATTTTAAACAGTTAGCTCTTTAGAGTTTTAAATTATATATCTTACATTATGCCATAGGATTATTTTATATTAACCCTTATGCCCCCCCTTCAGTTGTTTTCTACCTTAATCTAGGAATGTTTTTTCTTCATTATACTAATGTTAATGAAAGAATATTGTCAACAGATTTTGTAAATCGTGCCAGATGCGACTTCGGAAACTGCAAGTCACTTCTGGTGTGAGAGAATTGGCTGTCTGCAGAAACGTTGCCCATCCTGTGGGAGGTAACACATCATATCCTCACATCATATCCTCACATGGGAAGCTGGAGCTGACAGACAGGAGCTCACACCGTCTCACAAATTTGAACCGCTGACCTTCAGCCGGCACAAAGGTTTAACCCATTTGTGGCACTGTGGCTCCTATTGTCAACACTGAAACAGAATTTGTGGTGGGTGCATATTTTTTATCTATAGATTATAATAAGATTTGAATATGGGTAATGCAACACTCATGTACTTCTTCACATTAAACCCCTAGTAATGTGAGGAGTTGCCTTAATCACCTGCATTTCGTATTGTGCTGTCTTTCATGACTGAGATATGATCAATGGATGAGGTGGGCAATAGAGGCCGGTTTGAACACAAACACACATCTCTGTCGATCTCACTGGCTGGAATTGGCAGAAGTGACTTTAGGTTATGGCATTTGGTTTCTGGTAAGTGTGTTTTTAATGTATTAGGGGTATGGGGATTAGGAATGTGAATAAGGATAAACTGCTGCTCTAAGACTGACACCTTGATTTTTTTGTGCATTGGATTTTTTTTTTAAAAAAATGTGAAGTTTGTGGACTTTGGGGAGTCCCGAGGAAGTGTAGAGGACTGTAAAACAGTCCCTTAGGGCCACATATGGGCCACAGATCACGTTTTTCAAAACCTTTGTGTTTAGCTACCCAGTTTGCACAAGTTTTATTACCCTTTAGCTGTCAAAAAGAATAGAAAACACTAAGATTGAAAAATAAAAATCTAATAGAAATGACTTATGCTTTACCTTTGATGTCTAGATTGCAATGGATGTAGGGATGAAAAGGCCGGTAGCGGTTTTCCACAAGACCATTTCCTGTTGATTGATACTTTTCATCATTTGTATACCTAAAGAACGCAATGTATTTTATAAATATTTGGCAAGAGGGCCCATCCAGCAGTTAGTGTACAGTAGTGGTATTAACTCAGATCAGAATGTAGTTGAATAAATTTTATTTTAAAAAATTATTTACTTCTACATGTGTATTTTTCCATATTTTAAAATAAACAGACATAATAAGAATGGAAAAAATGCACATGACCATCCAGTGAATTGTGTATGCAAACAAGTGTTTGGAGATCCTGGCAAATGGCACTCTGCAATTCAGGCTGTAATTTAAAATGAAATGATCCATACTTACTGCACTGAGTTTTCTGGTAGTTCAGGAAGTCTGTCATAAAAGAGAGACAGAGCAATTACTTCATTATTTTACTTCACCTGGATTTGATTCATGTTCATGTATACAGGCGTGTCATAGTTGAATGATAGGAAAGCCAGATTACACTGATAAATTCTTGTACTGGATATTTATTTCCTGTACATACATGTATAGATTCAAAATGACAGGCCACAATTCAAGATGATTTGTAACTGTAGGATTTTGATCATTTTGTCTCTGTTGTAATAGTTTAAATAAGAGAAGATAAACCCTATTTGTAAAGAACCATATCAACTTCCAGAAATAGCATCCATTGCTCTTTCCAAACAATGAACTCGGCCATAGAATTATTGAGAGAAGAACAATAACTCTCCAAAGGTATTCCTTCACATGTACATCCCCACAACACTATGATCCACAAAATGTTCAGTACATAGTCAGAAAAATACGGAAGAAAGGGGAATAGAAAGCAATGCCTTGGGAGAAAGCCGCCAGTGACATTGTGTCACCCCCCATTTCCTATAGGCATTAGACTGAAAATATTGCATGTGAGACCTAGGATCTCTTCACATGGGACATATTTTCCTGTTTTGCTGCTTTTATGCATGGCAAGGATGGGGCCTGCCCTGTGCCCTCACATGATACATGGCAAGCCATGCCCACGTTCCTCTCAAATGGAGGGGAAGTGCGGAAAGGGGAGGAAAGTGTAGTTTGGGTAGTTCAGACAGAGCTACCTATACTTTCCTTCCCATTTATTGCCGTGTGGAGGCAGAAAGGGCGGCAGGGCAACATGTATTGCCCCATGTTACCGCTCTTCTGCCATCTCCCTCTCCCATCCCCACCATGTGATACGGGAAAGAGGGAGGGTGCGCCTTCCCTTTCTCCGGCAATTGCCGATACAACGGTGTGGCCCCAAAGGGCTGTGTGAAGATGTCTCTAATTATACAATATTGAAGGCAATTCAAGTGCAGTCAGCTCTCCACATTTGCTGGAATGGAAACAAGATTCCAGCGAAAGCGATGAACTGCAAATATGGAAATTATTATTATTTTTTATTTGAGAGAGCACCTTCCTATTAATTTCTAGGTCTTCCAACACAACTTATAATCAGCTTCTATTGGAAGTTGACCTTAGAATTGCATTGGAAGGTCTAAAGATTCCCAGAGAGGTGCTTTCTCTAGAAATCCCCATTCCAGTATGACTGGGAAAAGTTGACCATAGAGCCACACTGAAGGAGCTAGAGATTTCTAAAGAAACATTTTAATCAAAGCCATAAATAATCAAATCCGCAAAGATCAAAATTGCAAATGTGGAGGGACTAGTGTAACTACAAATAATCACTAACTGCCTTTCTCACATGCCAAAACAATTCACATAATAGGTCCGTTTTCATGTTTTTTGTATCTTGCATAGAAGAAAGTTGTTCTTCAATACCGAATGTCACCAGGAACTGAACTTGCACCTGACTACTGTAGATACTGTAAAATGATTCACTGTCACATGAACCCAAAGTGATTCATTGCCATGTAATGATTTACAGTAAGAGCATGAGACTATAGGTTAGTGATGTAAATCTTGAGTTGGTTCAGTTTTCAAAGCGGTTTTCTTCATTCACTGCAAAATAGTAAGGTTTGTCTTTGCT
Organism: Anolis apletophallus; assembly: GCA_030556195.1. Classification (NCBI taxonomy): domain Eukaryota; kingdom Metazoa; phylum Chordata; class Lepidosauria; order Squamata; family Anolidae; genus Anolis; species Anolis apletophallus. Next base: position 50,636,214 of record JARBWK010000008.1, read on the forward strand.
GATTTTGAAGAATATCTCAGTTTTTTTGTGCATTTCTGTAAAGGGTACAGTACTGTAGCACAGTACTATAAAATATGCTCTCCATTCACCATCTGTGAATCATGATTAGAGATCTCTTAAGCAGAATGTAAGATCCTCAGCATAGATCTGTCCAAAAGGTTATGTTGCTAACTACCATCCCTGACAAAATATTTCTATTTTCCACTTGAGAACCCATAACTGGCTGCAAGTGGCCATAGCTGGAGAGTGATGAAATTACAACCATTTTTCCAATTTTAATCTTGTGAATAGATTCTCATTTGGGTTTATGGTGCCATCAAATAATGGTGAACTACAAGTCCCAGAAGTCCTCACCACTAGCTATGCTAGCTAGGAGTTCAAGAACATGCAGCCCAACAATATATGGAAGCCTAGTGGCTTGCACATCCTTTGTGCCGTGAATCCTGTAAATGAGGGGAACCCTTTGGCCAAAATCAGTGTGGCACCTCAGCTAGCTCCTTCAAAATCTGGAATAAAACTACGAATGGTCTGCTAGCATGTAAACCTCATGCAGCTTGATCTGCATGACTCCCATCCCTCAACAAAGAATTGTAGTTACTTTTGTTCCAAGTCAAGGCATAGCTTTTTAATAAAGGCTTTGAGGATTAATTTACTTTAAAAGTCAATAGATTTTTTAAAAAATGTTGTAGGATTTTAAGCTGTTTTGAGGTTGCCGTGATGAATATGCTCTTATCCTGTTTAAGCTTTTAAAATGTTTTAATCTTGAATTATTTTAAATTGTTTGTGTCCTGTGTCCTGTATCATACTAAAAGTCCTCTCTGAAGGCTGGGGTATCAAATAAAATAGTTTTGGCCCACTTGCATGCTTTTGTATTTTCAGACAGATTAGCACTGTAAATATCCTCGCTCACTTCTGTGAAACAGTTTGAATGCCTAGCATCTAAACTAAGTTTAAGATAAATAAATATTATAATTTGAAGCTAGGAGCCTAGCTATAATACCTTTCGATGGGATTATGATTGTTCTTGATTTTGTAGTCAAATGTTTTGACTGGTGATTAACATTCTGAGATGAAAAAGATAATGCTATGTACAGGCAGTCCCTGAACTACAAACATCCAACTTACAAACCACTCATAGTTAAGAATGTGGGTGAGACAAGAGGAAGTGAGAGAAATCTACCCTCAGAAGGGAGATTGAGTCCTGAAAGAGTTATCATGGGGAAAAGGTGTCTCCACTGGAGCTTTATCACCAATCCTTGTTTCCACAACAAGCCAAATGTTTCAAAATCCAATTATCACTGGGGTAGAAAGTGAGTTGAAATCTTCTGAGCAGAGGCACATACAGCCAAAGAAACACTACAGAGTTTTTAAGCCTTCCTTATGCCATACAAAGCTTATATATCTATATCTACTGTATATGGCTGGAGTTAAACTTTAAAAATGTACCTGTTCCAACTTACAAACAAATTCAACTTAAGAACAAACCTACAGAACCTATCTTGTTTGTAATTTGGGGGCTGCCTGTAATTCTCAATTTGTGGGATCATTGTTTGGTTTTAATTCTTCTGCCACTTTCTGTGTTCTAAGTTAATAGGCATTTGATTTGTTTCTTCTTAACTGTCATGCCATGGTTGTTCATGCCTGTAAAATAAAAATGTGGAACAAGTGGCCCTACAACAGTTTTATTTATTTATTTATTTGTCACATTTCTATACCGCTCCTCTCAGCCTGAAGGCGACTCGGGACGGTTTACATTATACAGCAGTGTAGAAGGCAGTCTCTGCCCTCAATACAACACAATCAAACAAACCAAAAAAAATAACCATATAACAACAAATTAACAATTAAAAACATACAATTGCAGTCTCAGCGTCATGTTGAAATCAGTTTCCGTCACATCGTCGTCATTCCATATATCTAATTAAACCTTTATATTTCATCAGCAAATGCCTGCTCAAACAGCCAGGTCTTGACTTTCTTGCAAAATGTCAGGAGGGAGGGGGCTGATCTGATGTCTCTAGGGAGGGCGTTCCAAAGCCGAGGAGCTACCAATGAAAAGGCCCTGTCTCTCGCCCCCGCCAGTTGTGCCCGCGAAGAAGGCGGGACTGAGAGCAGGGCCTCTCCAGATGATCTTAAACATCTCGATGGTTCATAGGGAGAGATGTGTTCGGACAGGTAAGTTGTTGTGACTGCAGTTTCTGTCATCCTGTGCTGGCTAGAACTGATGAGAGCTGCTAACCAACATTTTCTGGTGGGTCATAGGTTCCCTCCAGCAATGAAAAGGAAACTTAATAAATATCAGCTCTCTTTTGTGCTCCATGCATTTACATGTATAGACCAATCCTGAACATGTTCACTCAAAGGCAATTCCTGGCATGCTAAATGGAGCTTATTCCCAAGGAAGTATACATGGCACTGGAGCCCTATTAAATTAGTGTTGGCATTAGAGTTTTATTATGTGGCTTCAAGTCAGTTTTGACCTATGACAACCCTATCACAGGGTTTTCTTGCCAAGATTTGTCCAGGAGAGTTTGACATTGCCTTCTTCTGGGGCTGAGAGAATGTGACTTGCCCAAGATCACTCAGTGGGACCCCATGTACACTGCCTATAATGCATTTTGAACTTGATTGTAATGGTCGATGTAGACTCATATAATGCCATTTGGACTTCATTGAACTTGATTAAATGAGTCTACACTGCTATATAACCCAGTACAGTGCAGTTAATCTGCATTCTGAAACCACATTATACAGCAGTGTAGATGGGGCCTGGGTTTCAAAGCTGAGTGGGAAATCAATTCCTGGACTCCAAAATGTTCAGTCCACTACACCAGGTTCTACTAATTTACTCACACACAGAAGGATCCACACATATATTATTTCGCCTGGCAGATAGGAGTGAAAAATAATTGTGAGATATACTGTATGTGTGTGTGTATATATATATATATATATATATATATATGTGTGTGTGTGTGTGTGTGTGTGTGTGTGTGTGTGTGTGGTGACAGCTTGATTTCATGTTTCAAATAAAATAACAGCTTGCACGAAAATTACTAGTACTTTATAATCTGGTTTTCTTATTACATGAAGTGAAGTGATGAGATAAAAGAATGAATGAATCATACTTTCACTTCGACCACATCCCCATATTGTTGGTCAGGGGTGAAACTGATAAGCTGCTTGTAATTTGCCCTCTGCTTGAGAACCAGATCAGCGTGTCTGTTGACGTGGCAGAAAGAAGTCTTGGTAGAGTTCTGAAGTGGTAGAATAGATTGCATCATTTCAAACCTGATGTGCCATGTTTATGAATGCTTTGTAATTTAATCCTCCCAAGAAGAAAAGTAATACATTGTGAAAGAGGCTTGGCTAGAAGCTTTCTTCCATCTAGATGTGTTAGTCTTTTATTTTCTTTAACTTGTATGGAGAGTAGTGTATGGTATTGAGCAATTCATGTGTAGTTTCCCTTAAAGTAGAATGGCCCATTTTACTACCTTATTCTGCTGTGTTTGAAGACCAGAGTTTGGAAAGCCTAGTTTTTCCATATGTTTGGACTACAACTTCCATCATTCATTGACCATGCTATCTGGGCTTCTGAGAGCTGAAGTCAAAATTTGGAGAGCAGAAAGTTTCTTCTCATTGATCAAGCCTGCTCTCTCAAGATTTTTGGTTATGATATTCTAACCAAGATGTTAGGAAATAATCAGGAAAATTACAAGTGAAGTAAGTACATCCTAAAAAGATCACCCAGATAACAACATTAAAACATGAAGAAGTAATCTAACACTCAACATCATGGATGGACGGCAGCGATTATTTCCAGAACGTATCTTGAGAAAACCATTACTACAGCAGAGTCTCACTTATCCAACATAAATGGGCTGGCAAAATGTTGGATAATGAGGGATTAAGGAAAAGCCTATTAAACATCAAATTATGTTATGATTTTACAAATTAAGCACCAAAACATCATGTTTTACAACAAAACGACAGAAAAAGCAGTTCAATACACGGTAACATTATGTATTAATTACTGTATTTATGAATTTAGCACCAAAACATCGCAATGTATTGAAACAGTACTGGATCTGGGCAGGAGGCAGACTGCATTGGATAATACAGAACGCTGGTTGAGCGAAGGTTGGATAAGTGAGACTCCACTGTATTATTATTTCTCAGTGATATGATAATCCAGACTTGAATATTCACACATACCTCAGTTTTCAAGTTACCTAGGGCTAGCTATATTGGTCATAAAGTACAACAAAACAACACCCAAAAACCAACCTCAAATGCTACCCTGGTATATGTTTTCTGGATTTGAAGATACTGCATTTTAGTTACTACAGGGCAGGGCCGTAGCCAGGATTTTGATTCGGGAGCGGCTGAGTTTGATTCGGGGGGGGGGGGCAGACTGAGTGAGAGAGAGTCTACCCTAGCAAACCTTTTGTATTGTTATCCCAATAACCCCATGAATGGGGTTACATGCCTGCTACAGGGGAATCCTAAAGTTGAAGGAAATAAGATACAAGGACTGTGGTTTCTACCTCTAACAAAGATAAAGTTCTTTCATGGGGACCATTTGACAAATTGTAAAAGGTTTTTCCAGATGCAGAAGTTGAGAACATCACTATCTAAGGCTCCATCTGCACTGGAATACAAAATCCAGATTATCTGATTTGATTATCTGGATTATATGGCAGTGTAGATCCAGCCTAAGAAAGGAGCAGGTATCCTCATCCAGGAAAGAAACAGGCTGGATCCCAAGGGAAGGTACTTTTTCTGGGGGTAATGCAGTACCAATTTTATTGCCTGGATTTTAAACTCTTTGACTCCCAGGCTAGATATTATATTATTGCCATATAATCCAGATTATCAAAGCAAATAATACACATTGTCTGCTTTGAACTCGATTATATGGGTCTACACTACCATACAATCCAGTTCAAAGTAGATAATCTGGATGTTATATGGTAGTGTAGATCCAGCCCCTCATGGTCAAAGAAGGAGCAAACAATGCCTGCATTGATCTTCTTTCAGACCATCTTAACTGACAACAGCAAAACATCTTGAGGACACATAACCCCTTGACTTTATTGATGAAGAAGCCAATAGAATGTTAAAAGTCATCATGAAGTACTATTTTGTCCATTAAAGGTATCATTGTGTGGATTTTAGATTTTAGTTTTGAAATTTGCAAAATCAAGATTGTTAAAGTTGTGCTCGCTTTGGTGCCATCAGGTGGAAAAAACTATGTAGTGCAGTTCTAATATTTCTGTACCTGGAATTAGCTGTATAATTTTACATAGGAACAAAGGGAACCTAGTTGTTTGGTTATTGACTCATCACAACTGAAGCCTGGCATTAAAATTTAAAACAATAACTACAACATTCCAGTTGCATCTACTAACTGAACTCAGATATTTAAAGGTTTAATATATTCTAAAAAGCTAGCAATATTGATGTGCACTTACATGGGAATAAAACCCATTGAACTCAGTAAAGCCTACTTTGGAGTAGACCTGTGCAAGGCTACACAATTTGCTCTTAGGGAAGAGTTCCTCTTATAACCAGGAGTGCTGATTATTGAGCAAAAGATATCCGGTTCTCACTTCTCAAATACTTTTTGCACACTCAGGTGCATCTGCACCTATAGAATGAATACCACCACTTCAACTGTCATGGCTCAGAGTTATGGAATCCTGGGAGTTGTAATTTGGTGAGGCACCAGCAGAAAAGAATGAAGACCTTGTAAAACCAGACTAGATCACCCATGATTCCATAGCATTAAGCCATGGTAATTCAAGCGGTGTCAAACTGCATTTATTGTACAGTTTAGATAGATGCATCCTCAATCACCTTGACCTATCTCCTGCTCTTTTCAAGCTAAAACCACTCTCTCTGAGGCCCCACAGAATTGGGATTTGAGCCAGAGAATTTCATTAGTTTATTCTCTTCCTTCAAATCCTTGCTCTGATTTAGAGGTCGCTTTGCTGGCTTGTGGACCCCTTGGTGGCGCAGCAGGTTAAACCACTGAGCTGCTGAACTTGCTGACCAAAAGGTTGGCAGTTCGAATCCAGGGAGTGGAGTGAGCTCCCGCTGTTTGCTCCCACTTCTGCCAACCTAGCAGTTCAAAAACATGGAAGTAGATCAATAGGTACCGCTCCATGCAATCATGCTGGCCACATGACCTAGAAGGTGTCTATGGACAACATTGGCTCTTTGGCTTAGAAATGGAGATGAGCACCACTCCCCAGAGTCGGTCACGACAAGACTTAATGTTAGGGGAAACCTTTACCTTCTTTGCCATCCTCCAACCAACAGAACAGTGGCCTGCAGTTTCTCCAAGGTCCAATCAGATCAAGAAACTATATATTTTGTCATCTTTGGGAGAATGTTTTCCCTACAAGTCGGCAGCTCTCTGTATTTATCCTCTTTTTCTGATGTGTATAAATATTATTTTGCCTTTACTTTTTAACCAGGCCTCTTCTCCTTTCTCTTGTTAGCAACGCTTGAACTTTAGAGTGCTTATCCAGAAACTCTCTCAGACTTGTGCATTTGCTTATCTGGGTTAATATTTTCTCATGTTGAAGGAACAGTATCTAATAGCTCATTAGTTGTGTTTGCACATTTTTAGCCATTTATGAAGCACTGCCATAGTGTTTGCTATTCACCAGTGCAATTATTAGGTATGTTTTAATTCTTGCAGATGTTTACTAAAAGTTCCCCTTTAGACTGCTTTGTGTAAATACGGATTATTAATGGATTATTAGTGGCAATCTACCCAAGAGACCCAGCTGTCAAGGTGACAGGATCCCAATGCAATTGGTTTTAAGACTTTTATTTTTAGTGTATTGTAGCAGGATTTTTGTATTTTATGATGCTTTTGTTTCTTGTTATTATGTTTATTAAGTTAAATTAGGTTTTTGATATGTTTAATGTGTTTGTCTTGATATAATTTGTATGGTTTTCTTTTTGGCAATTGAACGTTTACCCTATATGTCAGAAACCGCCCTGAGTCCCTTCGGGGAGATAGGGCAGTATACAAATATAGTTATTATTATTATTATTATTATTATTATTATTATGACACAAAACACAGTATGACACAGCAAACATGATGCTGGATTTTGATTATTATCATCATCATTATTACATGCAGAAATATGTATGAGTCTATTGATATGTTCTACAAGCATCCCTTGGAACATAATGAAACCCAGAGCTGCGCAAAATTATATTTTGGGTGATTTGAGCATGTGGGAAGCAAGTGAGAAAGCAAAATGTTGTGAGAAGATAACATTTGAGGTGGGCTACGCAATTACTTGAAATGGTCCTCCATCCCCTCCTCACCCCTACTCCAGGAATGGTCTCAAAATGAGCAGACATCAAAGAAGGATTTTTATGTATGTTTATAGTTTATTTTATGTCTCTGCATTGAATGCTTGCCGTTTATATGTTGTGCTCCACCCTGAGTCCCCTTCAGGGTGAGAAGGGCGGAATATAAATGTTTTAAATAAATAAATACTAATAAATTTAAAAACTATGTGGCAAATTTAAAATTGTTCATTTATAAAAGAGAATAAAGGGGGGCAGGGAAATAGGTTTGTATCTAGAAGCCTCCCAGATTATTATTTTTCAGTCAGTCAGTAGCCTTTATTTCGGCCAACAAACCATGGCTAAGTCAGGTGAAAGTAAAACAATGGAATACAACATTTAAGGAATTAATAACATCCCATTTGGGTTACGATTAATAAAAACAAGTATCACCATTCGCTATCAGTTGAATGACTGTCTTTATAATTTAAAGCAGGAACTGATTGCCAATTAATAATAAGTGTTCTGAGTACTCTTTGTTACACTCTTAGTGTTTACAGGTTATTCATGAAGCACTTGCGGCTTTTTGCCGCTGCAAAGAGAAATTTGGCCACCTGTTCCGTTACACTTTTGTCAAGATCAGACAGTAAATAAGTACAGTACCAATTTAGGGTTCTTCCTGGCCATTTGGTGAGTAGAGGGGATATTAACCTTAGTCTATCATCCCTGTAAATTGTGCAAATCAAAAGTACATGTATTACAGTTTCGATTTTATCCTCCCCGCAAGGGCAAACTCTGTGTTCATAATCAGTCCCTTTGTATCTACCCTCTAGTATGGCTGATTTAAGGTCATTAAATCTGGCCCAACTGAAAGCAAGGCAAAATTTTGGGATATTTAAATTTTCTAAATATTTGGCACCTCCCAAAGAATGAAATGTTAGGCCTAAATTCAGTGGCGAGCATGTGGAGCATGCCAGAGTCATTGAGGCCTGTTTGTCTATGTCACTGATTCGTTCCGCTAAGATCTGCATTGTCTTTTTATGTTCAAAACCGCTCAGTATGTTCTCTGAGAGGCCCATCTGCCTAAGTTTCTGATTTAATGCTTAGAGATTATTATTTTTGCCTTAGAGGTAAACAATAACAAATTGCCAAGAAAAACCTACAAGTGAATTAATTTGAAAGCACACAACAAGAACATATGTAACAAAACAAAACCAAGACTCTGATCTGATCATTCTTTGAAAAATTGCCACATGACAGCAGTATTTCTGAACTTGCTTCTGGATTCAAACTATATCTATTTATCCAAAAGGTATGATGAATGGAGGAAACTCACCTTAGGAAGGTATCTTGGCCATTGCTGTTGTAGTGGTGCTCATGACTAAACTTGTAAGGTGGCTCATATTTCCTGTGAGATTCTGGGAAAGTAAAGTCACACCTTGCCAATCTCTGATCTCCTTTGAATGCAGCCTTGCAAAGTTGAACTGTTTCCTTTAATTGTTCATACCTGAAATCAGATCAAACATTCTACACATGACTTCTGAGACCAGCATGGACAACCTGATTTCAAAAACACTTTTGACAAAAGTAACTGGCCCCAGAAGAAGGGATAAAGAGAGAAACAAAGAGAAACAAAAAAGAAGCTTGTTTTTTTAAAAAAAAAAAAAACCCACTGGCAACATCATCTTCTGGTTTCACACCTGATTCCTTGCTCCTCAACAAAATCTGGCCCTCACTGATTACCCTGATGAAATTAATTCCTAATATGAAAAGCATCCTTGTCTCCTTTTCCATTCTAGTTGAGCTTGTTTTATTACTTGCATGCCATTAGTTCTTATCACTTCTAATAAACCAGTACAACCTATACTTCAATCTAAAATTAGGAAACATACCAATATTATTCCTTTGCCCTAAAGATAATGACCCTTTATATGTGTGCCAAGTTCCTTTTAGCATTGCATAAACTAAAAGCTATTTAAATGTTTTTTGGTATCAGAACGCTGGCTCAGATGGACCTTGGCTTGATCTGGCAAAGAAGTTACTGTGTTCTTGGCATACAAAAGATGCATCATTATTGAATGATGGCAGTGAGTAGGCTGAAACTGAAGCAAATGCTAATAAATCATGCATGACTCCTGTCCCCAGGTTAATAGGATTGAGGTGTAACTTCTTTGTCCTAGAGCCAAAAAAATACTTTGCAAACAATGGTGATGGGAGAAGTACAGAAATGTAATCCTCGTGAATGTGATCCTTGTGAAGTCGGACTTGACCTTGGTGGTCCACGCCTTAGTTACCTCTGGATTGGATTGCTGCAATGTGCTCTACGTGGGGCTTCCCTTGAAGATGGCCCAGAAACTTCAACTTGTCCAATGCTCAGCTGCCAGATTAATAACTGGGGCAGGTTACAGGGAGCGGTCGACCCCCCTGTTTAAAGAGCTTCACTGGCTGTCGTTTATTTTCCGAGCCCAATTCAAGGTGCTGGTGATTATCTATAAAGCCCTAAACGGTTTGGGACCCGCCTACCTTTGTGACCGGCTCTCCTCCCATGAACCAGCCCGAGCCCTTCGCTCCTCAGGGGGGGGGCTCTCCTTTTGCCCCCGCCAGTCTCACAAACTCGGCTTGTGAGCACTAGGGAGAAAGCCTTCTCCTCTGTGACCCCCCCCCCCATCTTTGAAATTCCCTCCCGGGAGAGATTAGGAATGCCCCCTCATTGGAATCCTTCAGAAAACAACTGAAAACCTGGTTTTTCTACCTGGCCTTCGGAGATTAGGCTCCCCAATGCCCCCGTTTCTGCGAGACCTTTTTCCTCTATGTGACTCTTGTGTTTTCAACACTACTCCAGTTATCTCCCCCATTCTATATTGTCATGTGGCCCGCTCTGTCGGTTCTGTTTAAGACTCACCTGTGCTGTTGTGTTTTCACAGATGTATTTTATTGTGTTTATTGCTTTTAGTGTGTCTATTGTTTTTGATGTTGTTGATATTTTGTGATGTGCTGTTCGGGCATGGCCCCGTGTAAGCCGCTCCGAGTCCCCTCCGGGGAGATGGATGCGGGTTAGAAATAAAGTATTATTATTATTATTTATCCTCCACAATGCCACAACTCTTTTTCTCATAATTTAACAAAATAATATGAAGCCAAGGAGAAGAAGAAAACAATATTTGTGGACTGAAAAGATTAAATCAGAAGTCAGAGCATGCATCCATTCATATATCTCCCAGCATTCATTGGTGCAAGTATGCATCAACCCCAAAACAGAACCTTACAGACCAATCTAATTTCTCTTTGAGAAGAGGAGGAACCTTTTTGACCACTCTTTAGCCCACAATGCTGCTAAAAATCCACATAACAATAGCACTATCTAGCCTTTATTGTTTAGAATTACATGCAAGAGTTTCATGTAGAGTCTTACTGTAATGTCAGGAGAGAATGCTTGTGGAACATGGCCATACTGCCTGAAAAACCTACAACAACCCAGTGATTCTAGCCATGAAAGCCTTCGACAATACATTCTTGCTGAAATGATAATATAGTGGGTTCTAGGATTCTCCATGGATATTAATATATAAAATTACTCTAGGACAAAGTGTAATAAAATTGTACCATTTATATAAAATGATAAAATCAAGATTTCCCTTTGGGAAATTTTAATAAATATTTTCAAGCGATACTGTAGCACCCATGGGTCCGCTAGGGCAACGGGGGAGGGGTAATGCACCAGGGGTCCCGTTGGCATTGGGACCCGCACAGGCTGAAAGGGATTCGGAGGATGAGTTGGAAGGCCCAGAGCAAGATTGGTCAGCCGTGCCTTTGCCCAGTTCACCTGTAGAGAGTTTAGCCTGGGACCTTGAGTGGGAGCATTCTCCCGGGAAGGAGCGGACCAGGTGGAGATGGGAGGCAGTGAAGCAGATAGCGGAGATAGTTATGAATTCCCAAACGGCCGAGGTTCCCAGGAGCTGGCTGAACAGCAGATGGAGGCTAGCGGATGGGAAACTTCGGGGAGGCTTCTTCTCAGGAAGATAGCGATACTAGGCTGGAAGAGCGGGGCCGTTCTCATAACAGGCGCAGGGACATAGAGGAGGGCAGGAGGAGCTGGCACCTGTCCCTAGACCGTCACCGTTCGGAAAGTAGAGACTGGGCGCCGGGCCCTAGATCGTCGGGGGCCCGGCCGAGGGATTAAGTACGGCCCGTGGGAACTGATCCTCAGTTCTCCGGCCACGTCTATACTGAATAGGCGCGAAGCGAGTGGGACCACAAGCTAACCGTGGTCATCAAGTCTTGCCTTGCCTTTGCTTTGTTTCCTGAGCCGCAGTGGTTTTGCGGCACCGTGCCTTGTTCCTGATTCGCATTGGATGCGAAACCTTGCCCTGTTTCCTGATCCGCATTGATTTGCGGAGCCTTGCCTCGCTTCAAGCTATTTGCCATTACACTTTGGACTATTGACTTTATACTTTGAATACTTGCATTTCTATGGACTATATACCCTTTGGACTGTTTTTATATTCAATAAACTAGTTAGCCTTTGATACGTCTCCGTGTGTGTGTTAAAGGGGCAGTTCTAAGTCGGCGTTCGTGACAGTTGGCCGGAGAACTCCTCGAACCCCTTTTGCACCACGGGACGTACCAGGAACCGCAGACAGCGCACTCAGGCTCCCATCGTCCCCACGGTTGCCATGGCTAACCTGACGGATCAGCAGGTGCAGGACATGCAACGAGAATTGGGGAGCAGCGGACCCGGGCCGGACGGCACCCGGGGTGAGCCCACCTGGCCGCTTCAGTGGCAATCCGACTCAGGTGGAGGTTTTTGTGTGCCAAGTGGAACTTTACTTGGAGCAGCGCCCCAACGAGTTCGCCAATGATCGAGCCAAGGTGGTTTTTGTCTTCAATCTGCTGGAAGGGTCTGCGGCAACGTGGGCCACCGCATTGATCCGGGCGCAGTCCCCCCATACCAACACGCTGCAGGCTTTCCTGGATGCGATCAGGGAAACATGGGGGGCCCCGGTGAATGAAGAACTGGCTGAGAGGGATCTGGCCCGGCTGACGTGCAAGGATATCTCCCTGTCCCAGTACATCTCCCGTTTTTCGTGTTCTGGCTTCCCAGACGCAGTGGGGTCTGCCGTCGTTGCGGTATCACTACATTGCGGGATTGCCGTCGGAACTGCAACAGGAGATGATCAAACATCCTCGGCCCGCAGATCTGGAGGCTGCCATCACCTTGAGCCTTCGGTTGGAAGGGACTGCGAACCAGGAGACGGTGGGACAAGGGCGTGATGGAGAAACCGGTGGCGCGGAAGGAAGGGGCTGGACAATTTCAACCCCGGCAATTACCAGTGCCGGCGGGCCGGATGACCCGGGCCCATGCAGTTGGGTACAGTTCGACCCAAAGTGGATCAAGCGGAGAAGGCCCGGCGTCAGCGCCTCAACTTGTGCTGGTACTGCGGGGGGGGCTGGACATTTTTCGAAGGAGTGCCCCCAGAAGCCGCGTGGGAAGACTCCTCGGGCCTCTGCCGCCCTCGGAGGGGCCCCAGAGCCCGAAGAGGCCCTTCAGGCGACGGGGGAAGGGGCCGGCCGGGTGTAAGAGGGTTCGCTCACTCGGCCGGCGTCGCTAACCTCCCCCTGAACCCAAGACTGGATAGTTGTTCCTTGTACTGGTCAGTTTGTGGTCGCCAGAGAAGGGGCCAATGATGGTCCATGCCATGATTGACTCGGGAGCGACCAACAACTTCATCGATGCGGACTATGCCAAGTCCGCCGGATTAAAATTTCTTGATCTCCAAGAGCCTAAGGGTGTCCAAACCATTGATGGGAGAGTCCTGAAAACAGGGGCTGTGACGCAGTATACGGCTCCTACTCGGATGTGGACTAGCTCCCATAAAGAGGACATTTCTTTCCTTGTGACCAGGCTCCCAGATTTCCCCATTGTCCTGGGCATTGTGTGGCTCGCACTCCACGACCCCCAGATCTCCTGGGCTAAGAGGCAGCTAATTTTTCTTCTTCGACCATTGCCAGGGCCACTGCATGACGGCCCGGGCGTGCCTGGCCCAAGAAGTGGAGAATGTGGCTACCTTGCCCAAGAAGTATGCTGGATCTTGGGATGTCTTCAGTGAGAAGGAGGCGGAACGCTTGCCTCCCCACCGGCCCTATGACTGTGCCATTGAACTGCAACCGGGGCCCCGATCCCGCGGGAAGGCTCTACCCTCTCTCGGAACCAGAGCAACAGGCTCTCCGAGATTTCTTGGATGAGAACCTGCGGAAGGGGTTCATTCGGCCCTCCCAATCCCGGCTGGGGCTCCGATTCTTTTCGTCAAGAAGAAATCGGGGAGTTGCGGCTGTGCAATGACTACAGGGAACTCTACAAGATCTCGATCCGGAATCGCTATCCCCTGCCCTTGATCCCCGAGCTCTTGGAGCGGATGCGGGGGAGCTAAGGTGTTCACTAAACTGGACCTGAGGGGGCTTACAACCTTGTCCGGATTCGACAGGGCGATGAATGGAAGACGGCCTTCCAGACCAAGTGGGGCAGTTTTGAATACCTGGTGATGGGATTCGGTTTGTGCAACGCTCCCGCCTGTTTCCAACATTTCATGAATGACATTTTCCGAGACCTGTTGGACCGCTATCTGGCGGTCTACTTAGACGATCTGCTGATTTTTCTCCGGATCAGGCGACCCATGATCGCCATGTCAAAGAAGTGCTCAGAGACTGCGGGCCCACGGGCTCTATGCTAAGCTGGAGAAGTGTGCTTTCGACTTGCGTGAGGTGGACTTTCTGGGCTACCGTATCTCACCTACGGGCATTGCCATGGATGACACCAAGGTCCAAGCCGTGGTTGACTGGGCACCCCTGCTAGCAAAAAAGACATTCAAAGATTCCTGGGCTTTGCCAACTACTACAGAAAGTTCATTCCTGACTTTGCCAAGTGGGCTGATCCGATCACCCAGTGTTTGCGGGGAAAGGTGCCGTTCCGGTGGACTCCGGAGGCGGATGTGGGGTTTCGCAAGTTGAAGCAGCTGTTCACCACTCAGCCGCTGTTGCAGCACCCCAACCCCCGCACCCCCTTCATCGTCCAGGCCGATGCTTCGGATGTGGCGGTGGGAGCGATCCTGCTACAGCCTCAGGGGACGGACTTGTTGCCCTGTGCCTACTACTCCCGGCAGCTGACGGCTCCGGAAAAGAACTACACCATTTGGGAGAAGGAACTGTTGGCCATCAAGGTGGCTTTCGAGGTCTGGAGGCACCTGCTTGAAGGGGCCAAGTTCCCGGTGGAGGTTCACACCGACCACCGAACTTGGAGCATCTGAAATCCCAGCGCAAGTTGAACCAGAGGCAACAGAGATGGTCCCTGTTCTTTGAGCGATTCAATTTCCGCATTCACTATGTGACCCCCAAGCAGACCAAGCAAGCTGATGCGCTGTCCCGAAAGCCGGAGTATGTGCGTGAGGGCGACGGGCCGTCCGAGGCCCGGTTGCTTAAAGCGGAGAACTTGCGGCGGCTCGGGCGCGGCCTGTCAACCCTCCGGTGGCTCCGCCAGCCCCTGGCGACAAGAGGCCCTTGAGTGTGCGGGTCCAGGCTCGCCAGCGGACCGACCCGTGGGTGCAGGAGCAACTCACCAAGGGCCCTCCGGCTCCGTTTCAGGTAAAGAATGGGGTACTTTACCACCGGGACTCTGTCTATGTTTCCCCTGGGCCCGAGCGGGAGGACATTCTCAAGCTTTGCCACGATAGCCGGGCCGCAGGCCATTTTGGGCTTTTCAAGACTCTCCAACTGGTCCTACGGGACTTTTGGTGGCTTAAAGTGCGGAGAGATGTGGAGGACTATGTGGGATCCTGCCCTGTGTGTCATCGGGCTAAGAACCAGGGGGGCAAGCCGGCTGGTTTGCTCCAGCCGCTTCCGACCCCCTCTGCCCCTTGGAAGATGATTTCGGCTGATTTCATCACTGACCTCCCCAAGTCCAAGGGTTTCACCACGATACTGGTCGTGGTGGACTGTTTCACCAAGATGGGTCACTTCATCCCCTGTGTGGGGGTGCCTACTGCCAAAGAGACTGCTGATATGTTTGTGCAACATGTGTTTCGGCTGCATGGACTTCCCCAGAGCCTGGTGACTGACCGGGGCACCCAATTCACTTCCCAGTTCTGGAAGGCCGTCCAGAAGCTGCTGGGGATTGATGTGCGGATGTCCACGGCTCATCATCCGCAGACCGATGGCCAGACCGAACGGGTCAATGCCACCTTGGAGCAGTATTTGCGCTGCTATGTCAACTATCAGCAAAACAATTGGGCGTCCCTGTTGTCCTTGGCAGAGTTTGCTTACAACAATGCGACGCAGGAATCCATCAAAGAGACTCCTTTCTTTGCCAACTATGGACACCACCCTCGGTTCTACCCGCCGGTGGACCCGTCCGGAGACGTTTCCGAGGCTAAGGATTGGCTTCGAGAGCTCACTGCACTCCAAGACTTGCTACGTACTCAATTGGACCAGGCGAAAGCTGACTACAAGCGGATGGCTGATCGGAGGCGCCAGGAGGGCCCCGACATCCTGGTGGGGGATAAAGTTTGGCTGTCCACCAAGAATTTGCCCACGCAGCGACCCACCCGCAAGCTGGATGCGAGATTTTTGGGTCCCTACAAGGTTTTGGAGAAGGTGGGGCCTGTTTCCTTCAAACTACAACTCCCAGCGGACATGAAACTCCACCCGGTGTTTCATCGTTCGTTGCTCCGCCCGGCGAAGGGGGGTGCGGCCTGACGTGACGCAGCCGCCTCCTCCCCCCTGTGATGCGGGAGGGCGGGAGGAGGTCGAGTGCAGGACATCTTGGATGCCCGCCTCCGCTACAGGAAGTTGGAGTACCTCCGTGACTGGAAGGGGTTTGGCCCGGAAGAACGCGCTTGGGTCAAGGCTCGAGATGTTCACGCCCCGGAGTTGGTGGCTCGTTTCCACCGCAACTACCCTGACAAGCCCAAGCCCCGGGGGCGGCCCAGGGGGGGCCCTGAGGGGGGGGATAGTGTAGCACCCATGGGTCCGCTAGGTCAACGGGGGAGGGGTAATGCACCAGGGGTCCCGTTGGCATTGGGACCCGCACAGGCTGAAAGGGATTCGGAGGATGAGTTGGAAGGCCCAGAGCAAGATTGGTCAGCCGTGCCTTTGCCCAGTTCACCTGTAGAGAGTTTAGCCTGGGATCTTGAGTGGGAGCATTCTCCCGGGGAAGGAGCGGACCAGGTGGAGATGGGAGGCAGTGAAGCAGATAGCGGAGATAGTTATGAATTCCCAAATGGCCGAGGTTCCCAGGAGCTGGCTGAACAGCAGATGGAGGCTAGCGGATGGGAAACTTCGGGGGAGGCTTCTTCTCAGGAAGATAGCGATACTAGGCTGGAAGAGCGGGGCCGTTCTCATAACAGGCGCAGGGACATAGAGGAGGGCAGGAGGAGCTGGCACCTGTCCCTAGACCGTCACCGTTCGGAAAGTAGAGACTGGAGGCGCCGGGCCCTAGATCGTCGGGGGGGCCCGGCCGAGGGATAAAATACGGCCCCGTGGGAACTGATCCTCAGTTCTCCGGCCACGTCTATACTGAATAGGCGCGAAGCGGAGTGGGACCACAAGCTAACCGTGGTCATCAAGTCTTGCCTTGCCTTTGCTTTGTTTCCTGAGCCGCAGTGGTTTGCGGCACCGTGCCTTGGTTCCTGATTCGCATTGGATGCGAAACCTTGCCCTGTTTCCTGATCCGCATTGAATTGCGGAGCCTTGCCTCGCTTCAAGCTATTTGCCATTATACTTTGGACTATTGACTTTATACTTTGAATACTTACATTTCTATGGACTATATACCCTTTGGACTGTTTTTATACTCAATAAACTAGTTAGCCTTTGATACGTCTCCGTGTGTGTGTTAAAGGGGCAGTTCTAAGTCGGCGTTCGTGACAAATATAGTGAAGCAGGTTTGGTACTTTTCCAAGCAAAAGTACAGTCAGAGAGTGATGCTACCTGTGCGGCCAACTCTGAAAAAGAGGGTTTTGGTGTCTGGAATCAATCAGGCACATGTTATAGAAGACTAATACCCTGATTAAATGCATTTTAATCCACTCTGTGCCAAGTTATACCATATAGGTTAGATGAGTGGGAATACAGTACAGTTTGAGTTAATGAAAGTAATGGGATTCTTAATGCTAATGGGAAAACATCATTGCGCATGACAGAGCCGGTCTGGTTTCACTGCTGGCAGGAAGCCCAGACCTAAAAGTTGCAAAGAGAGAACAAGGAGGCTCTACATTGCTAAGTTTGCCTGTGAGAAAGGAATATGGTTATAGATGGCTATTGTTCTCATTTTAGTGATGACAGAGAAATGATGTAAATGATTTGAATGATGTTTATTGGATTATTGAAATGTCATGTAACAACATTAATCACCAGCCAATTATGATTGTTTTAACCATGAAGGAGGGGTGGGTTTAACTGACTGGAATCCATTACGAGTATAAATGCCTTGGGATGAAATGTATCGAGGTCCTTTGCACTACCTACGGCTGCGTTCCGTAGGCAAAATACCCACCAGCTGGTGATAGAAAATAAACCTTTTGTTTTTCACCTACTTCACAGTTGTCACGGATTTCCCTCCTCCTAGTATCCGCACGTACGGGCAGCGTTGGTAAGATTAACTTGGTACTTGGAGTTCTAGAACTCCCGGTTCTGCTTCATTTTGGTGACCCCGACGTGATGGCAAACAGTGTCTAGACGGGTCTGTGTTGAGGGAAAACGAACGTGATCTCCGTTGCTGACAGCGCTCGCTCCCCGGCAAGTAAGGTGAGGCAACTCAGGAGGGCTGGAAAGGGACGTCCCGCCTGTTTTTGACCGATTTTTGCTCTGAGCCGCCCGCCTGATTCGCCCCAAACGAAAGCCGGGGACCCGAGAGAGACTGCAACTAACGTTGTAGGTGAAAGCAAAGCCTGAAGGGAGAGGCTGGCTGGGAAGCAGCCTCTTTGAGAGCCGGCTAGTATAAAGTCCAGGGACATCCTAACACGGTGCCCGGCCGCAGGGGCCAGCAACTGGCATAAGCGCGCAGAGGAGTCGGAAGGCGACGTCAGGTCCGATCGCCAAAGGGAGCCGACACAACGGGATTGGTGACGTGGGAAGGCGAGACGCGAGTCCCAGGGTCTGCAGGACATCGGCAAGTATTAGTTTATTTCGTGCACTTAAACACTGAGGGAACACACACTGGGGGAAGGGGGAGAGCACTGAAGTGGGGTTTGAATCTTAGGCAGGAGAGATGGGAAGTGCAGGCTCAAAGCAGAAGAAAGAGACCCCTTTGCAGTGTGTGCTAGATAATTGGGACAGATTTTGTTTGCTAGCAGTTGAGGGAAACACCCAGGAGATGAAATCTTTTGAACTTAGTAATCTGTGCACAGAAGTTTGGCCAACCGTCCGGGAGATCGGATGGCCAAGCGAGGGAACCTGGGATTGGGATAAGTGTCAGCGCCTTGAAGATTATTGCTACGCAATACATCCAAATGATCAATGGATATATTCCGCAGCATGGGCGCGAATGGTTGCAGAAGGGGTGTGGTGGGCTGGCCCAAAGTGTCGTGAGAAAAAGATTTGCTTTGCAAACAGAAGAGTAGAGAAAAGTCCTCCGGTGCTCCCAGTGGAGCCAGAAGAGCTTCTCCCTTTAAGGAGGAGAGAGAGGGAGAGATTTTGTGCCCCAACCGGAGCCTGGGGAGCAGCCCCAGCGTCCCCGTCTCCAGCCAGCCCCACAGCCCCGTTCAAGCTCCAGCCATGTCCCCCACCCTTGGGACAGGCTCGGCCGTCCAGATGACGTCAACGGCCGTGACGCATACTGAGGCGGTCCCCGCTGTTCCAACTGCGCCAATCCAGTTCGTCCCCGCCCCGCCATTCCCAGCAAGTCCAGGACTCTTTCCTCCTCTTGCTGCGCCAATCCAGTTCGTCCCCGCCCTGTCGCTCCCAGCGAGCCCGGAGCTGTTTCCTGTTCCCGGTGCGCCAATTTCAACTCCAGTAAATTCACCACAGACTTTACAATTCGAATTAGAGCGACTAGCAGATGCAGGTTCAAGCGGGACAGTTCCGGCTGCCAATGCAGCGTCCCAGCCTGTGCTAGCTCCTCCGTTTCACTTCCCAACCACAGTGGCATGCCCGGTTTCTCCCCCACAAAGGGACCTGCCCCACGAAGAGCCGCCTGCCTATCAGGCCCCTCTTTCCATGAAGATTAATTACCCCTCGAAGAAGCCAGAGAGATAGAGAGAGGGCGAGACGTCCACCCCTCCTTCTGGTCGGATGACAGCGCGTCCCAGAGGCAGAGAGAGGGAGGGAAATGAGAGCCCCGAAGCTGCAGGGAGGCTGGCAACGCCACCCTTGCAAAGGCGAAGGAGCAGTTCCGTTGACACCGTAGGAACCATAGGGGGCTCTCCAGACCCACCTAGAAGAAGGCATAGTGTGGGGAGGACTGCATCTCCAATGAGGACCAGAAGCCACACGAGGGGCCAGGAAGCAAGGGAGGAAGAAAAGGTGGAAAGGGGGGCACTACAGTGTCCTATACGGCAGGTCCCGCTTCTGGATGTCCATAACCGGGTCCAACAGGCTTATCAGATTGTCCCGTTTTCTAGTTCGGACATTTTTAATTGGAAACATAACACCCCCCCATATTCTGAACAGCCTAGGGCGATGGGGGATCTTCTGGAAGGAGTTATGGCCACTCATGACCCCACCTGGTGGGATTGTAAACAACTTTTAAATGCCCTGTTCACGGCGGCAGAGAGGAGGTGCATCATCAACCAAGCCAGGTTGATAGCACAAGAAGGACATGGACAGATAGAAGCTGTGGCATTTGGAAATATTAGGTTCCCGGTAGAACAAGACCCGGGTGGAACCGAATATTGCAGAACAGAGGGACAGAATTAGAGACTTTCAGCAAATCCTATTGCAAGCCATTAGAAAAGGCCCTCCCCGGCCTTCCAGTATCCAAAAGATTCAAGGGGTCCAGCAGGACAAGGTTGAGACCCCTGTTGCTTTCCTTGAGCGTTTGGAGGAAGCTTATCGGAAATATAGCCCTTACAATCTAGAAGAGAATGATGGGAGGGTTGCCCTCACACAATCCTTCATTTCTCAGTCATCCTCAGACATCAGAAAGAAAATCCAGAAACAGCCAGGGTTTTTGGGCAAGAATTTAACTGAATTGTTGGCCATTGCTGATCAAGTGTTTATGGCTAGAGAGCAGGTGGAGGAGGAGAAGAAGGATAAGAAGAAGAGAGAGGGATATAGAGTTTTGGTGAGCATGTTTGAGGAGAGGTCAGGAAGAGGAAGAGGAAGAGGAAGTAGTCGAGGAAGAGGGTCAGGAAGAGGACAGTCTACGTTGGGCCGAAATCAGTGCGCCCGCTGTAAGAAAGAGGGCCACTGGAAAAGGGAATGTGTGGAAGAAATGTCAGAGGAAAGTGATGCAGGTGTGAAGAAAGTGGAAAGTACAGCCAGAGGCTCAGGAAAGCCAAGGGGAAGAGGCAGAGGAAGTTATAAACCATATCAGAAAGCTGTTGTGGCTGCTGCCATGCAGGAGGAAGAAGAGGAAGACTCAGAATGGGAAGATGAATGTTGAAAGATAGGCAAGGCTTTTCTGCTACTTGACCCAGAGGAGCCATTGATTGCCATAGATGTACAAGGTCAGCGTGTAAAGTTCGTCAGCACATCAAGATTGTTGGAGTTTCAGGAAAACCACAAAAATGCCCTTTGTTACAACAAAGAAAGTGCAACATTGCTGGATTTGTGGCTGGCATCTTCAGAGATGGGAAATGTTAGTGCATTCGAGATGACAGTGGATTTAGTTCCTAGCTGACGTGTCCTTACTTATTTTCATGTTCATGTTTGATTAGGGATGTTTAACAAGAGAAATCTATTGTGATTTGTAACTAGAAGGAGTATGGCTTACTGCTATGTAAATAGCATTGCATCTGTATTGTCGAGGGATTTCATGACCGGAATCACTGGGTTGTTGTAGTGAATTGCTCACAGGAACTGGCTTCTGTCCACCATTTCAACCCAGAAGTCCTGATCTTGGATGTTTTAAGTTAGAACCAGATGGGATATGGTTTCTGTGAAGCTGATGCTGGGTTGTTTATTTCCTTATCATGGAGAGTTAGCCGCTCATCTCATGAAGCTGTTAAAGATTGCCATGTGAGCTACATTCCCAGTACATGTGCCAAGCTGGCTGCTGCTGAATGCTGTATAGTTCTGTCAGCAGAAGCAATAGCAGGTGTCAACAGACTTGTACAAAAATGATAGCCCTATGGTCAGGTCCTGAATCAAACTCCAGCAGAAGGAGCGACCCAGTGTATAACCACAATCTATGCTGCAGATATTTGGGTTCATCTAATGATTCAGCACTGATATATTTGGATTCGTTTAAAGGAGCTTTTGTTGTGGTTCAGTGAAGAGGTTAGTTACAATACACATTTTGTCTGGAGTTACATAGAAAATTAAGAGTCCCGAACCTTCACATTTTATGCTCAAGAATAAACTTGATTTATTCTACCCCTTTCCTGTCTTCTTGCACCATGAATAATATCTGTGCGTGGATAATAAATAATCTACAGGTAGTTAGACACCTATGCATGCTGTAACTGTCCAATATGTGCTGGTGGTTTTGCCTGCTAGGTTGTGTTTATTTTCCTGCCTTTGGCACTGGAAAATCACAGAGAATTTTGCATATGATCTCTTCATTTTGTATTTTTAATAGAAGTTTTTATCCACCAGAGGTAGGAAAGAATAATATTAACCATATTGCATGGGAAGGTATAGCTTCTATGGCTTGTTAGTTTATTTGTTCAGTCACTTGACTTTTGTGACCTCATGGACCAGGAGGTGAGGCCAGGCATTCATTAGTTGGTTTTCTTCATATTGGGAGTTCCTCTAATCCATCAGCATATAACTTTGACCTTCTCAGGCAGGAGAATTCCACTTACTATAATCTATCACCATAGATTTGATGGGGACTATAGACCAGCAATATCTGAAGGGCTTGAACTTGCCACCTCAACCACTGTTGACATGATGACTTAGCCACCCTGAGTCCCTTCTTTGATTTGTGTAATGTTAAGGAATTCTGGGATCTCTCTGTCGGTCCTTCACTTTTTCTGTTTTTAGCTTATCCCACAAACATAAATACCTCATTTATTTATAAAAAACATTTTTTAGTGACATAAGAAACAAGTTAGCTCTACTGGCTCAAAAGAGAAATGTCAAAATACTTATTAGATAACACCTTATTAGGGTGACACCCATGATAACCAATGTGGTATAATGGTTTGAATGTTGGATTAGGGATTCCCAGATATAAGGGTCTGCATTTTCATATTACCATGGAAACTAATAATGCCCCTGGGTAAGTCACAGTCTCTCAGCCTCTGAGGAAGGCAATAGCAAATGCCCTCTGAACAAATATTGACAACCCATGATAGGTTCACTTTAGGGGCACCCTAAGTCGGAAATAACTTGAAGGCACATAATAACTGAGATAATACAGACAAGATGATTGGAAAATATTTAATTAGGTAAGATGACACATAAGCAAAACTGGATATTAAAGTCATATATTTATTGTTTTTGACTGCTGTCAGATTGATTTTTGACTTATGATGACCCTATGAATGAGAGATCTCCAAGTCACCCTGTCCTTAGTAGCCTTGCTCAGGTCTTGTAGATTCAGGGTGGGCATCCTTGATTGAGTCCACTCAATGCAATATGGTCTTTTTCTTTCTGTATTGCCTTCTACCTTGATGGGACATCAGTGTGAAGAAGTGCAAGATCCTCTTCTTTCATTGTTCACTGATGAAACGTAACTGATGAAAAAGTCCTGCAGAACTCAAAACCTGCACAATATTTTTAAGGCCATTAAATATATAGACTCATGCGCCAGCTGCGCCCATACCTTGGGAAGTCTGATCTGGCTACGGTCATCCATGCTCTGGTCACATCCCGAATAGATTACTGCAACGCACTCTACATGGGGCTGCCTTTGAAGACAGTTCGGAAACTGCAATTAGTCCAACGGGCGGCAGTCAGATTGCTAACGGGAGCTACATACAGGAGCATACCACCCTTGTTGTGTCAGCTCCACTGGCTGCCTGTCCACCCGAGCTCAATTCAAAGTGCTGGTTCTTTGACCTTTAAAGCTCTATACGGTTCTGGCCCAGCTTACTTGTCCGAATGCATAAGCCGCTACGTCCCATCACGTAATTTAAGATAATCCGGGAGGCCCTGCTCTCGGTCCTGCCTACTTCCTCAAATGCGGTTGGTGGGGGAGAGAGACGGGCTTCTCGGTGGTGGCCCCGTCTGTGGAATGCACTCCCTATGGATATAAGGATCAAACCCATCCTCCTGGCATTCAGAAAAAAAGTGAAATCCTGGTTATGGGGACCAAGTGTTTGCACATTTGCACGATTCGGCACTTAGATTGGATTGAAATGGGCAAACTGGGTGACAAGACCCACTGCTTCATTTTTACGGGGAAACTGTTTT